>JAULBV010197713.1:0-12961 GCA_032358295.1 Pterothamnion heteromorphum | reverse complement strand
GTGAGATTATATTGTTAATATCTCAGGAAGCCAAAAAGGCTAACTGTAGCAAAACAATTTTCGGAGCACTTTTATGATATTTGGTTCAACGAAACAAAGAGCGGGTAGTTAAGGGGGAGAAAATTCAACTAATTTGAAGGAGTTTGACTGTTGTGCAATTTATAATGGTGTTTGCTACTCCTATATTATGCTCCTATAATTGACATATAGCAAGTTAAATTGTGATATGACACACTTGTTTACTAAAACCTAATTTGATAATCCACCTTTCATGAATTTGTATATTTCAAAAGATACATCTTGTTGAATTTTTTCAAGATCTTTAAAATCTTTACCTTCAAGCATAATACAGAATGAATATGTGTCTGCATTATCATTTAGATATACTAGTCCGCACTCATGTAGTTGTCTTAGTTTAACTTTTTTAGTTGTTTGATCTTCAACTGTTCTTTCTGCAAATTTGTGTGCAACTACAAGAGATTTTGGTAAGTGTTTGAGTGCCCCATTGTTATAGTCTACTTTTGTTAGTGTAGTAAGTATTTCGTTTGAATATTCTGAAGTTAGGTAAGATGTATTGTAAAGTGTTCTAAAAAGATTGGCATAATTTCTCGGTGTTACAAGTATTTCCTGTGACCCGTCAGTCAGTTTGTATTGAATTCCTAGCGCACCTAGTATTAGGTTAAAATAACCAGAAGGCAAAGTTTCATAAAGTATCTGAGCAGAAGTATTATCAGAATATATAATTGTTTGATTTATTAGATCTTTAATACTATAAGCCTTGCCCTTAACTAGTTGATTTTTTACAGCAATACTTTGATTTTCAGTTAATTTAATACTGCCATCGTATGTAATAGTCTTACTGAGTACTTCTGGTTGAACTTCGGCAAGTTTGTAATTTGAAATAACTAGAGGTAGCTTAAGAAGGCTTGCACCATAAAAAGATTCAGATTCGTTTAATCCAGTAAATTGAGTTGATTTCATGTCTCTAACGAATACACCAATTCTTGAAATTTTTCCATCCTTAACATATTGAGCGGAATCATTTTCTAATTTACTTTCCAATTTTTCCAATACCTCTTTTTTACGGTCACTGGACTCACAGTTTATGTTTGGTCTAATGTAAATTAAATCTGAAGAACATGTACTAATCTCACCGTCAGTATTTACACCATTGTTCAAAGTGCTTTTAGCAATTAGATATCCTGCAATTAGCCCAACTGCTAATACTGCACAAGTGATTAGCTTGTACTTTCTACTTAGAGGCTTTTCCGCAATTTCTATGCGTTTCATTGTTTAATATGATACCACTTATTTTAATACTTCCAAGCGGTTGCCAGGACAAGCTGTTACTTACTCTTTTCCTTACATTTTAGACACCGGCAACCATGCGGTTTAATATGGTGGCCCCAATACTCTTTTCCATAGTCGTAAACAATCTCCTCTCCAGGCTTTATGGCTCTACGTGACATAATAAAGATGCGTCCTTTTCTAATTTCAGGCTCAGCGTTCGGTCTACATGAGTGGTTTATATATCTAGCTAGATTTGTTCTAGCTGCACCGTCTATAGTTGTTTTTGAGTTAATTTCAAAAAGATACTTACTGTTACTTGTGTATTCTTCTTCAGGAGAGATTACTCGGCCTACATACTCAATTATACAAACACCTTTAGGAATATCACTTTCTGTAAATAAGCCGATACCTGCACTAGATCTTTTGGCTTTGAGAATAAAATCACCTGGTTCAAACTTACTTTTTTTCTTTGCTTTTACTGCTTTACCAGGAATTGCTTTGTTAGACTTTGTAACTTTCTTTTCTTTCTTTGCTGTCATGTATCTGATTTAATTATTGTAAGTGTTAATATTTTCTATGTTTTATATATACTATCTTATTTGATAGAATAATGGAACATGGTTACTAAAGAAGTGTTTAAAAAGTCTCAAAAAGGACAAAAAAATGTTCATTTGACGAAATCAAAGATCGATATTGTTCGCATTTTGCTAACAAAGGAAGAGTTGGTTGTATTGAAAAAAATTAATACCCCCATCAAAATCCAGAATTTTCTTGATAAATTACCATTTAATTTTGAGAGGGTAGTCGAGACCTATTATTCACCCAGACAGGTTTTGAAGGAGAAGACTGCACACTGCCTGGAGGGTGCGCTTTTGGCTGCTTTGGCGCTTTGGTTAAATGGCGATGAGCCATTGATCTTAGATTTGAAAGCGCCCAAAGAGATTGATCATGTTATTGCAGTTTATAAGAGAAATGGTTTCTATGGTGCAATAAGTAAGACTAATCATGCATGTTTACGTTTTCGAGATCCTGTTTATAAAACTGTAAGAGAACTAGTGCTTTCTTTCTATCATGAATATTTTGACAATAAAACTGGAAAAAAATTGCTTATGTCGTATTCAAATCCAATTAATTTATCAAAACTTAATATTAGCTGGGTTAATTCAGATGAAAAATTGGATTGGATAGTTGATGTTATAGAGGGGTCAAAACATTTTGATATTGTTTCTTCAAAAAATATGAAGTTATTAAGACCTGCAGATATTATAGAAAGAAAAGCAGGGGAAATAGTAGAGTGGAGTTAGCCGATAAGAAATAAAAAAAAGAGGGGATGGCAGGGTTAAATATTTAACCAAGTGCTTTATTGGATAAATATAAGCTATAATTAAAAAATGATTGATTTTTTGTCCCAGGCAAACTATCTACCTTTAATACTTGGTATATTTTTTGGAGGAACCCCGGCACTTGTCGGAGCTATGCTTCTAGTTGTTAGTCATGATCTAGATCTGAAGTTACTATTAGTAATATCCGTTACTTGTACAATAGTTTGGGATACTATTTGGTATAGCATAGGCCGTTTTATGCCAATAGAAAAAGTTGAAAATTGGTCTTTTATAAAAAAGAGGCAAGTGCTATATAAAAAATATTATTCCCAGTATCAAAAGTTGAGGTATGAATTACTCTTTATGTCTAGGTTTGTTTATGGGATGAATAGTTTGTATTCAGTAACATGCGGTATTTTGCGAATGAGTTATCTGTATTTTTCAATATTAAATATTTTTAGTATATCTGTCTGGATATTTGTAATTTATATAATGAGCGTATTTTTGAAAACAAATGCAGAGATACTGGGAATTACTGACAATGCCAAAATCTATATTCCACTTTTCCTATTTGCCATGGCGGTGATTTTGATTGTAGCCAAAAAACTATTTTATCGTTTCGTGGTTAAGCATGATAATTATTAGCTTTGACTATGAAAATATCTTTTATAATTCCAGCTGTAAATGAAGAGAAGTTTATAGCAAGAGCAATTGAATCTATTAAGTCTCAAGATACAGAACTCTTTAGTTAAAAAACAAGAAAAAAATCAGACGAAGATAACTACTGATTATCAGGTGATGAAAGATTGATTAAAACCAACTCGCTCACTGTTCCAAATCTTTGAGGAGGACCCCAAGAGCCTGCGCCACTTGTTGTGATAACTTGCATTGACCCTAATTCTTTCAATCCATAGTCATATCCTTTGTACATTTTTTTTGTTATGTATGAAAATGGCCAAATCTGCCCATGATGTGTATGTCCTGCAAGTGTCAGTGCTATACCTTCGTCAGCGACTTGCTGTAAGCGGAGCGGGATATGTTTGAGGAATATGATCGGGGCGTTCTCGATAAGGTTTGCAGATGTCTCAGCTTTAGTTTGTGTATCACTGTTTGCATACGCTTCATTTTTTTCAGCATTTATTTCCGCACGAATTTTTTTAAGTGCCAATGCTTGTTTTTCATCTGTTGTTCCAGCATCATTTCCTATACCTGCAATACGGAGTCCGTTTATCAAAATAGAATTACTATCTAAAATAGTAAAACCTGCATCTCGCAATGGACCTAGATACATCTCCTTGTCTTGATACTCCTCATGATTACCTGTTACAAAATAAATCCCTTCGGGTGTAGACTTTGCCAGTGGTGCAAAAATATCTGCAACCTCTTTAAAATTAATTTTAGGACCATCATAAAAATCACCTGAAATTAAAATCAAATCAGGCTCAATTTTCTGTATCTTTTTAACTAACTCTTTTGCTGTTCCTTTATTCCAAATATTTCCATAATGATTATCCGCAAAGAAAACCACCTTTTTATTATTCCAAGTTACCGGAAGATTCTTGAGAACGACATTGTACTTAGTTGTGCGAACAAATTGAGCGTTTATAACACCATAAAGATTTACGAATATAACTATTGTAAGTAGTAATAACCCAAAGCTTTGTTTAAAGTGAGGGTACTGTGTATATGTTGGTAAAATAAAGCTAAGTAAATACCAGAAGATTGCGCCTATTACGGCCATTGAAAAAAGCCAAAACAATATACCTAACCATATGGCTGCAATTGTATAAATCCCTCGACCTATAATAGTAAAGCCTTGAGCGGTAATAATTGACCCTACCATGAAGAATACTGATAAAGCCAAGAAGCTTAATTTGGTTATAAGAGCAGCTTTCCCGTCTATATTTCCAAAGAATATTACCGCCTTATACACCACAAAATGGGATATAAAAAGTATGCCTTGTACTATGCCAATAAATAGGATAATTCCTGCATTCATGTAGATTAATTGAAGTATACCACGGTTGCTATGCAAAATACGAAATGCGTGGTACCCTGTGTTTAAGGGTCTTCGCACTATTGCTTCGTAAAGAGTAATTTTCGTTCCCTTGTTATTAAATTACTTAGATGAAAGGGCCTCAAGGCCAGAAATTAAATGAATAAAAAGTTATATGTAGGTGGTTTGCCTTACGCAACTACTGAAGATGCATTACGAGCAGCATTTGCGCAAGCAGGTACTGTAGACGCAGCGCAGATTATTATGGACAAGATGACGGGCCGATCAAAAGGTTTCGGATTCGTAGAAATGTCAACAGATGAGGAAGCTCAGGCTGCTATTGATATGTATCACGGAAAAGATTTCGAAGGACGAACTCTTACTGTAAACGTAGCACGACCAAAGGAAGAAGGCGCACCGCGACGATCTTTCGGAGGTGGTGGTAACCGTGGAGGTGGATTCGGTGGTGGCCGTGGAGGCGACCGAGGCGGATTCGGAGGTGGTGATCGAGGCGGCCGAGATTTCGGTGGCAACGGTGGCGACTTCGGAGGACGACGATCTTGGTAATCATTCCAGGAATCATATTCCACTCTAGATTAGTCTCAAACTAGTCAGAAAAAGAAAAAACCGACTCTTGCGAGCCGGTTTTTTCTTTTTCTGACTTTATGTCAGTAATTTCTGTTTTCTAAAATTTAGAATATTAGTCTAGCAAGTGCAATAAGGATTACAGAACCTACTACAGCAACTAGAAGACTGTATATGTTGAAGCCTGTAACACCTGCTTTTCCAAAGTATTGCATAACATATCCTCCGATAATTGCTCCGATAATACCAGTGATAATCGTGCTTAGTGTACCTTGGCTGGCTTCAGTACCCATAAAGATACTGGCAATCCATCCTGCGATACCTCCAAATACTATCCAAATTAAAATATTCATATGTTTTTTGTGTTATTTCTAACAACAATGAAATTGTTTTAGAGTATAGACGGGAATTGGTAACAGCTTAATTATAGCATTTTTATAGACTAAACAATCGGTGGTATAATAAAGGTATTAGAAGTAGATAATTTAAAGTAAAGCCATGAAAATAATAGTCAAAGGTTCACATATTGAAATAACTGAGGCGATTCACGAGTATCTTGAAAAAAAGGTGCAAGGAATTGAAAAGTTTTTGAGTGACGAATCTATTGTTGAAGCTGATTTAGGGAAAACAACGAATCATCACAAACATGGGGACATTTTCAGAGCGGAACTTAATATCACTAATAAAGGAGATTATACAAGGGTTGTTGCAGAGAGTGAGGATTTGTATTCTGCAATTGATATGGTTAAGGACGAAGCACACAACGCACTAAGTTCTAAGAAAGATAAGAAGCATTCATTGTTTAAGAAAGGTGCGGCTAAGATTAAGAATTTGTTTAGGAGAGGGGAGTAAGGGTAAAGTTAAAGTTTAGTTTAGATTTTGGTTATGAGGTTTTTTGCTCAATTTTCTCAAATTTATTTTGAGAATGGTTTTTGGTTTATGTATAATTACCGTTGTATATATGTATTGACAAAACCCTAAAAGAGGGTATAATATTGCTAGTACATTAATATGAACTTGTTCTGAATATTTGAGTCTCGCCACAGTGGGAAATTGCTTATATTTTAAGCTGTTTCCCACTGTGGCGAAGAGTCCAGTGAATACAACTGAATCCGTTGCAAATACTGCAGTCTCACAAATAAAAAGGACATTTTATGAATAACGAGTTACCACTAATTGAAGGGGCAATCCTTCCTACACCAACTGTTCTCCAGTCACCTGCTGAGTGGACAGTTGATGCTGATGGCAACATCCACTTCACGCTCACATCCAATGGTTTAACCGGCGAACAGTGGGAAAATCACTTCAAGCGACGTGGTTTTAAAATCGAATTCTATGTAAGTCCCTTGTGGTGTAATGTGCACGAAGAGCCAACCGACGGCGTCACCTATAATATCGTGGTGCGCCCGGGAAAGTTGATCTGTGACCACGACCGTAACACGAATAATATTCGTGCGCACGCTGAGAAGCTTGACTGGTTCAATCCTCATTGGGAGGTCGCCTGCCTGATCCGTGACAAGTTTACTGGTGAGCAATTAGAGTCTATGGATCTGTCTTACATCGTTACGATGCATAAAACTATCTATGACAATGGTCGTCCACGTTTGCTTTGCGCCGATCAGATGAAGGGTCATAGTTGGTTACGGGCCTGCCGTATGCCTCCTCGCAGCACTTGGACAGACGACGGTGGTTTCGCGTTCGCCGAAAAATAAGGTTTAAAAACCTCACGACCCCGATGCATCCGCATCGGGGTTTTACTATTTAAAAAAATATACAAGTGCAAAAAATTAAACCCTCTTCAAAAACTCTGCATAACCGACCTCCTTCTGACCTTCAGGAATCACTTTCAAAATTTTCATAGTATTTTCTTCGGTAGACCAAATTGCTTCAGTAATTTTGACGCGCATCGGCGTAGTTGTTGCATCGCCTCCATGCATCTTATCAACAAAAAAGAAGCATGTTGGCCAAGTGTGAAATGCATTGAACTTCAAGAATTGTTTGTAACCTTCTTCGCCACTTAACTTATCAATATGGATTAAACCATCAGTTTTTTGAATCTTTTTTGTAAATGTCGCCTCAGCATGATTTTGTTCCACTGGCGCAATTTCACCGCTTAAAATTTTATCAATATTTTGTCCTAGAATATTTGCAGCTTGAACTGCTAATTCTTCTTCAAGGTCATCGTATTTTTTTGGCCAGTTTAATCCAGTGCAAGATGTAGCTTCAACAGTTTCAATCCTCTTCTCTTGAATAAGAATTGGTCCATGGTCCATCTTGGCGTCCATGAGCATAATTGTTATTCCTGTATTCTTTTCATCATCTAAAATTGCTTGTTGAAGTGGTGTGGCTCCTCGATATTTTGGAAGGAGTGATGGGTGAATATTCAAAGTTCCGAATTTCGGAATATCTAAAACCGTTTGGGGAATAATTAGTCCGTATGAAGCGACGAGGAAAAAATCAACACCTTTAGTTCTATTGTTGTCGCTATCGCTATCCACACTATTATCTCCTTCACTTTGCCTGCAAATATTTTTAATTTTCTCAATAGCATCATTATCCAATTTTTCAAATTGTAAAACTGGAATATTTTTTTCAAGGCCATATTCTTTTGTAAGTGGGGGAGTCAAAACTAATTTTCTTCCCTTAGGTCTATCGGGGCTAGTTATAATTGCAGTTGGAATTAATCCATGTTTTGCAAGTTCTGTTAATACAATAACTGAAAGCCTAGAAGTTCCAAAGAAAATAAATGAAGGTTTTGAAGACATGGTTTAATTGATTTTATTATTTGAACTTTTATTTTTTATTGTCTCGTGCAATTTTAGCTTTTCTCGCATCTTCTTTAATTTCTTCAGGGTCAAACTCTTGAATATCTTTAGCTTTTTCAATAAATAAAATACCGTCTAAGTGATCAACTTCATGTTGGAATATATGTGCGAGAATTCCGCTTGCTCCGCGCTCTACAATCTCACCGTTTTCATTGTAAGCACGAAGAGTTACTTTGGTTGATCGTCGCACCTTACCGTATAGCCAACGAACAGAAAGACAGCCTTCTCCATCCATCCATTTTTTTTCTTTAGATTCTTTTACAATAATAGGATTTATAAATATCTGGTGAGGTGATTTTAAATTTATTTTTTTGGCAGCCTGGTCTGAATTTCCATTGTCTGCTTCATTTAATTTAGTTTCTTCAGAGATAATATTTTCATGACCATCATCCATATCATCTGCTAAATTATTTTCATCCGCTTTTAGTTTTCTTGATGCTGCAAGTGCTCTTTCTTCTGATCGTTTGATCCGATCAAATATAAATCCGGCAACTATAAATATACGAAGTGATTCACCAATTTGTGGAGCAGCTAGCCCTACACCATCCTCCTGAGATTCAAGTGCTAGAACCATGTCGGCTATTACTTTTTTTATTTTTGGTGTTTTAATTTCAGAAAAAATAACCTCCTTGGCAGGGGTGTGTAAAGCTGGATGTCCGGCCTGAACAATCTCTGGAACCTTGTGCTTTTTGGCACCAGTTTCATTTTCAGGGCTATTTATATTGATATTATCTATTTTTTTTACCATATTTGGTCTTGCCTTTGCTGGTGAATATTGTCCTATATAGACAGTACTTAAGGCTATACTATAAATATATCTTGTTTATGGCCTAATATCCACTGTCAAAGTATTTCCTTGATATTTCTAATTATGGCATAATTGACCCCATGAATACATATCACCATACATCAGGCAAAGCGGCGGTCGGACCTATAATAGGTATTATCGTTGCTATTGCACTTATTATTACAGCATCACTTGTACAAACTAGTGCAGCACCAACAGGTGCAATAAGTGTTACTGTTCCACCTATTACAACAGATGATCATATTAGAGGAGACGCTAACGCTCCTGTTAAAGTTATTGAATATTCTGACTTAGAGTGTCCATTTTGTAAAAACTTTCACGAAACTATGCTACAAGTTTTCAGTGAATACGGACCAACAAATCAGATTACTTGGGTATACAGACATTTTCCACTTACTCAACTTCATAAACAAGCAAGAGGTGAAGCGATTGCAACTGAGTGTGCAGCAAAAGCAGCAAGTGTAGAAAAGAAAGATGAAGTTTTTTGGGCAATGGTTGACGGTATATTTGAACAAACAACTGCAAACGATGGCTTGGATCTTTCAACTCTTCCAAACCTAGCAGTAAAGGCTGGTGCTGACCGTGCACAATTTATTAAGTGTTATAACAGTGCTGAAACTGCAGACAAAGTAGATGCAGATGCGGCTGGAGGTGCAGAAGCTGGAGCAGAAGGAACACCTTATACACTTGTAATTTCTCCAAAGGGAAATGTTTTTCCAATAAATGGCGCATATCCTTACGAAGAGGTGAAAGCTACTATTGAGAAAGCGCTTGCTGATAAGTAATCGCAGAATAGTATCGAAAGGGATAAAAGAAAACTAAATAAATGATTCGGGATTGATCTGAATCGGTGCGATATTAGAGACGACGCTGAGCTTACTCCAAAGTTCATGCGTCGTTCTTGTTTCTTTGTCCCAAATTTCTTGTGGAAGAGTAAATGTAATATTGATTATTGAACCTTTGTCTTTAGGTGCGGGAATTAAAGCGGGGAATACAAGCGGTTCATAATCCTTTAAAGCATTTTCAATCTTCTTGGCTTGCTTACTTATAGCTTCGCTTTGGCCCATGAGACTTATTTTACCCATGATTACATATGGAGGATAATTTAAGGCTTCGCGTAAATCCATTTCCTCTTTAACAAAATCTGCCAATGTTTTAGATGACAATGCTTTAATTATTGGAGTTTCGGCATTTCGGGTTTGAATCAATAGATATGATTCCGCAATATCAATTAATCGTAAAATAATATGAGCTATACGTTCATTTATACGGAAATCAGGAATTGAGAAAAGAGAATCCATGGATGCGATACTGACAAATTTAACTTTCTCAATATACGAGAGGGCAGTTTCTGTTCCAATTAAGATTGCGCCATTTTCCTTATTAAAATCAGCGGCAATTTTCTTGGCCTCTTTGTCATTTTTTGCTGAGTCTTTATCAATTTTGAACAATGGAATATCCGGGTACTTACTTTTTATTTCTTCAAAAATAGTATCCGTGCCAATTCCGAGCGTCACTAAATTCCAACTTTCACACTTCGTACAAGCCTCAAGTGCACCACGCTCACGACCGCAATGGTGACAAAGAAAGAATCGATCATCTTTTTTCGATTTATGTAGAACAACTGGCGCATGACAAGTTTTACAAGTTACAGTTTGGCCACAATCTCCGCAAACCGTTTGAGGTGAAAGTCCTCTGCGAGAAGCGAAGATAAACATATTTTGTTTTTTCTTTTGAGCATACTCAATCATGGAAACAAGCTCTTCACTCATGATTTCAAATTTCTCTGCTTTTCTTCTGCTTTCAATCATGTCCACAACAATTACTTCTGTTTCTTGTTGTATACGATATGAGATAGGAAATATTTCATTTATTTCAAAATTTTGAACTCTATGAATTGTGTCGAAGCTTAAAAGTTGGTCACCGTACACGAGTCTAATTTTTAATTCTTTTGCATAATTTTCGGCAATTCGTCTCCAGTCATAATATGGCACATGAAATGTTCTGTAAGCGCGTGATGATTCGCTTTCAACAATTATTGTTTCGATGTCATGTCGTGGAATTGAGATAAATTGTGGTGTGGCAATAATCACGACGCTTTTTTCTTGCTCAATTGCTTTACTCCATGTTTCTTCAATTTTCTTTTTACTTAAGCCTCCATGGATTATTACTACTACATGCTCGATACCTTTTTTAATTGATTCAAAAAGCATCTCGGTTGTTCGAACGGTGGGCGCTATTAAAAGTACAGATTTTTTTCTTGCCAACTCTTCCCGAATTAAACTTTTATATGTGCTTAATCTGTCTTCTGTATTAACTGAGATTGCAACGATATCATATGGTTTAGTTTTAGAATTAACCGTAGAGGCTGTGTTTTTTACAACTGCTTCAGATTCTGGCTCCTTATCAGTTTTTTCAGTAATAATTTCAGTTTCTGTTTGTTTAGGGCTGTATGAAAATGCACAAGCAGGAATCGCAGAACGGAGCATTGCTCCAAAATTTTGAACATGATATGAGGCTGAGTTTTGTACCGCTCTGACAAATTCTGGTTTTACTATATGTAAAACATTTGAGGAATTTATTTTTCTTGTTTTAAACTCCGCATCCTTGATTAAGGATTTGGCCTCACTAAGTGGTATAGATGAAAAAACTAAGGCAGGGATAGTTTTGCCTTTAAGAGGGGTTTTGATTATGGAACCAGGAGCAATATGGGTAGCAGACCAGTATTGTAAATCTGTTGCCCAAGTACCTTTTATAATTGGATATACGCTAATTAAGTACACACTATTATATTGTCAGAGTTGGAGAGGGAATGGAATACTTGACAGACCTGCTTTTGAAGGCGGAATGTTGTTGTTTTAAAGCCTAAAAAAGAGTAATATAGCGCCATGGCATTTTTCTCAAAGAAGCTTGGAATTGATCTTGGAACCGCAAATACTCTCGTGTTTTTGCCTGGAAAAGGAATTATCTTAAATGAACCTTCAGTTGTAGCAGTTTCCGAGCAAGACAATAGAATTTTGGCTGTAGGTATCGAGGCAAAAGATATGATTGGAAAAACTCCAGACAGTATTATCGCTTATCGACCTATGCGTGACGGCGTGATCGCTGATTACCGTGTTACTGAGGCCATGCTTCGTTATTTTATTAATAAAGCACTTGGAAAATGGAATATCTGGAAACCTGAAGTTATGATTTCTGTTCCAGCAGGGGTGACCTCAACCGAGCGCCGCGCCGTAATCGAGGCAGCAATTAAGGCCGGTGCCAAACAGGCGTATGTTGTGAAGGAACCGATTCTCGCTGCAATTGGTGCCGGTATTTCAATACAAGAAGCCGTGGGGCATATGATTGTTGATATCGGAGGTGGTACGACAGATGTTGCGGTGATTTCATTGGGCGGCATCGTGGCATGTACTTCGGTTAAGTGTGCTGGAAACCGAATCGATGCCGCCATTGCAGACTATATTAAGAAAACATATAACTTAGCGATTGGAGATAGAACTGCTGAAGATATTAAAATCCATGTTGGATCTGCTGTCCCTCTTGAAGAAGAGTTGGTTATGACAATTAAAGGTCGAGATTTTCTAACAGGTCTTCCACGCTCTGTTGAAATTAAGTCAAATGAAATTGTGAAAGCCATTTCCAAAGAACTTCGTGAGATGATTAAAGCTATTAAAGATGTGCTTCAAGAAACTCCTCCAGAGTTAGCGAGTGATATTATTGACAATGGCATAACTATGACCGGCGGATCTTCACAGCTTCGAAATCTGACTGAACTTGTCTATCGCCGAACAGGTGTAAAGGCTAATCTTGCAAATGATGCACTCTACTGTGTAGTAAAGGGAACTGGTGAGGCACTGAACCACCTGGATACATATAAGAAGACGATTATTAGTAAGAGGTAATTTAAAGCGCGGCAAATTTAATTGCGATTCGGCACCATGCTCCATCACCATGCACAACTAATAGAAGGGGATATAGATTCATATAATAGAATTCTTGTTGATCTTGAATCTAAACTGGGTCTAAATAAAAATCACCCTGACCTAAACGCATTTTCTTTTATTCATGAAAAGCTCGGTATTGATGATGCACATAAAATTCATCATGTTATGTTGCGTAATCCTACAACTTCACC
>JAULBV010197602.1:0-18921 GCA_032358295.1 Pterothamnion heteromorphum | reverse complement strand
AAACGAAAGTAGGCGTTCCAGCCGTCATCGAACCAATAGAGGTAGACGCTGCGCCCCGAGTCGTCCCCGTCGAGATACGGCACGCGGCGGCTACCGTCAACCTCAGCAACGTAACCTAGAGCGATGATCGGATACTTAAGTTGCTCCTCAGGGTATTTGGCCCCGAAAGCGAGCAGGTGTTCGATCTTTGCTGGTTCCCATGGATTGGCACTGTTAGCTACCCTAATCTGTTTAAGCACAGCTTCCGAGGAAGTTGTGCAGTTGAGGTGACGAAGTCTGGCTTCGTACTGGACGATACCTTCTCCAACAATCGGGAACCTCTTTGCTGTTATGCCAGAGTTCTTCCGGTCGTAATTGCCGGCGGCGATCATTTGTTCCAAGGTCAGACCGTAGTCGACTGTCAGGATCATGATTTCTGGCATAACCGGACCCATGCCGAGGAGCTTCCGCCACTCGTCCCGTTCAGGGAAAATTGCGCTCGAATCTAGAATATCCGCGAGGATACCGTTTCCGAGGCAAGTTTGGAATATTTCAGGTGTTGAACCCTTTTCTTCCAAAAGAGCAAGGAATTTGGTCATTTGACCTGACGTGAGTGTAGTTTTCATGTGCAATGCAGTGTGAATGCCGTCTCGATTAAGAGGGGCGGGTTTATCTGAATACTAGAGGGCTACCTTATCGCCATAGCTAGAAAATGCCTATAAATAAGCACTTTCTAGCTATGGCGAACTATCAACAAATCACAGTTTTAACGTACTTTTATATACAATATTATACACGTTATTAGGCGTTTTGTCAATTAATTTTGAAATAAAAAATCCCCATATCTTTTTCTCGCTTAAGGGTAAGAGAACCAGATATGAGGATAAACAACGGCCATCTTTGGACCAACCCCCTAACAGGGTATAGCCATGTAGCCGTCATTTTGGCGCCAGGCGCCGCGAACTACTTCGTAATATTTGTCGCGGAACCGGCGGCCGCGGCGAAGGCCGGGGCGGTGGTGATGATATTTTTCCGACTTTTGATGGAAGTGCAGGGTGGGCTGTTCATAAGGCCAGTTGGATGGAGCAAAAGTTCCAAAATACGCTTCGAGCTCAGGGAGCTCGATTCACAGCATGTAAACCTACAGCTGTGAAATCGGATTGAAAGCTTACAAGGAACTTAGCACCAGTATTATTACATACTATCAAAATATGTCAAGCGAGCTCAGAGCCACATCTAATTTTGATCAGAAATCACCAAATTAGACAAAACCATCCACTTCTTCCCTGTCATTTTAAAAGCTATAATCTAGGCATGCAAAATAATTCCCCATCAGTGTCGGCGATAAATCCATTTACAAAAACTTATAGATTTATAATCTCCAAAATTGACCGTTTTATAAATAACCTAACCATGTATAGATTAACTCTGTACGGTTTAACAGCTATATTTGCTTACTCTCTATTCTTGGCACTGACAGGATTTATGGATTTTTCTTTTAGTGCACTTTCACTAATTGGAAGCTTGGCAACACTTATTGTTTCTTGCTACGGGTCTAATTTATTTTTCTCAAAACTTTTTAAAGCACCTATAAATATTGAATCATCGTATCTAACTGCATTTATATTATTTTTTATAATGCCACCCATTGGTACATTTTCATTTGTTAATAGATATGAAAGTTTTGCAATATTGGCCCTAAGTGGAGTGCTCGCAATGGCATCAAAATATATTTTTGCTATTCATAAAAAACATATTTTTAATCCGGCTGCTATAGGTGCATTTTTAACAGGTTTAATTTTTGCAAATGGCCAGGCGACATGGTGGATAGGAAGCCTTGCACTTATAGTACCAACTGCAATTCTCGGATTTCTTATTGTTAGAAAAATTCACAGGGCAAGACTTTTCTTTTCATTTATTTTTGCATCTGTAATTACTTTAATTATCGTCTCTATTTTAAATGACACTCTAATTTCAAGTGTTTCTTCAGGTGTAGCAACAACAGCGGATGGTGGCGCTGGTCTGACAAACCTTACGGCCATTCCTCTATTTCTTAAACAACTTCTTTTTTCTTGGCCTCTAGTTTTCTTTGCGACAATTATGCTTACGGAACCTCTGACAACTCCTCCTACAAAAAAACTACAAGGCTGGTACGGTGCAATTGTTGGAGTGTTTTTTGGTATCCCACTTCATCTTGGATCTATATATATGACGCCTCAGTTAGCGCTCATAATTGGAAATCTATATACATATATAGTAAGCCCTAAGCAAAGATTGGTTTTGACACTTAAAAAGAGAGTTGAAGTTGCATCAAATATTTTTCATTTTTCTTTTAGCTCTACTTCACCTCTTAAATTTAAAGCAGGTCAATATATAGAATGGACTCTCCCTCACGAACACCCTGATTCACGCGGAAATAGAAGATATTTTACAGTCGCATCTTCTCCTACAGAAAACGAAGTGGCTATCGGAGTAAAAATTATGCCCGACAAATCTAGTTCATTTAAACATGAGTTATTAAATCTCAAAGAGGTTAATAGTGATAATACAATAGATGACAATCAGGCAGCCACTAACAACCAAAAAAGTTCTAACCATCAAAACAGTATAATCGTGGCAAGCCAAGTTTCAGGAGATTTTATATTACCTAATAATCTCTCTATCCCACTTGTATTTATCGCTGGTGGAATTGGTATCACTCCATTTCGTAGCATGATTAAATATTTATTAGATACAAATCAAAAGAGAGACATAATTCTTTTTTACGCTTGTATGAGCGATAAAGAATTTGCATATACAGATATCTTTACTGAAGCCGAAAGAGTAGGTGTTAAATTTGTGCCAGTTATTACTACCAAAGAAAATGTACCATCAACATGGAGTGCAGGACCACTTGTAGGAAAGCCTTGGCAAGGTGTTTCTGGATATATTAATAAAGAAGTAATAGAAAAATATGTACCAAATTATATTGGTAGAACATATTTTTTGTCAGGACCCGGAGCAATGGTTGACTCTTACAAACACCTGCTACTTAGCATAGGTGTTTCTGAAAAGAATATAAAAACAGACTACTTCCCCGGATTCTAAATATTCGTGTATTAGTATTGCGTTTTTATTGCGACTTTATTGCGAAATTTTTGACTGTAAATAAACCTTATTAAGACAGTGTAGTTTTTACTCTGTAACCTCAAATGTCTCAACTATTTTTCGCACTGCAGATTCCATAGATGCTTTATGCTCGACTTTAGACTGAGCAAAAAGTATGTATACATTTTTAGGAGTCTTAATTACTACCCATCGTCCAGAGACATCACCGATACCCTCCACGACTTCTAAATATTCCATAACACCAACTTCATGTTTGCCAATAGTTTCTTTTGATAATGAGAAAGACTTTACATTTCCTTTACCCTGCATCTCAATCATAATAGGCGAAAATGATTCATCTGTTATTTCATATGCAGTTTTTTTAGCTATTTCAGGCTGCGTCTCGTAGCCAAGAATGTCTATATTCGCTCCATATAAGATCTCTTCATGATCATGACCGTCCGCATCAATAGTATGACCATCAGAATTTTCCGTACTTGAAAACTTGGTATTTTCATCAACTAAATATGCAAATGATGCAGGATCATTGCCCTGACCATCATATTTCCATCCATCTTTTTCAGGGTATTCAAATCTGACTCCGAGGTCTGCGAATACTCCATTTGCAATAATCCCATCTCCACCTAACCTATCTGTACCGCCTTCCCTTTTATCATTTGCATCCCTTAGACTGTTTACAAAGTCGGCTCGAAACTCAGGGTTGGACGCAACAAAACCTGTAATTAAAAGTGGAATTGATAGTGCGATAACCACACCAAGCCATACAAAAACTTTAAGCCAGACCGGCACAGGTATTTCGCCTTCTTTGATAACCCCTACGCCAGCAACCGCCTCAACTGACACTTCAGGCACTAACACTGAATTTCTTAATTCAATATATAGTTTGTAAAGATATATAGAACCGATTGCACTTAAAACTATAGCGAATACAATCGTGAATATACCAACAGGAATCGCAAGAATTACTCCGACAATTATCGCCTTATCTCCTAGTAGATATACTAATAAACCTAAAAACAATATAACTAAAATATAAGCACAAAATATTGATAGCGGAAACAGTGCCTTCTTAATAACTTCCCAGATTCTTCCTTCAACAAGTCTTTTAGAAAATAGAAGAGCCTGAAAACCTTTCTTGCCATCTATAATATTTGCATAAGTTGCAAACATAAACCAAATCATAAATATAATTGCTGGTACAACTAACAAAACCAATCCAGATAGAATTAAAAATCCAAGCAAAACAGCTACCCAAACATAAGGAAGTGTCTTTTTGAAAGATTCTATCCATATAGCCTTATATTCAACAATTTGATTTTGATTAAATTTATCTGCCGCGAGTGGAAATGCCACTTTTCCTGCAAAAGATACTGCCATTGAGACAAAGGTTAGAGCCAAGATAAAAGTAAATCCTATCAAAGCCAGAATCATACTCGCAACACTATAACCCTCTACAAGAGCAAAAATTAATCCCCCTACGTACATTGCAACCGGTGCAACAACATATTGCAAACCTGAATTTACAAGTGCAGGTGTTATAAGAATTAGAATAAACATTCGGAGATTTGCTTTCAATAAAAGCCATGACTCCTTAAATATTTGGATTGATGATTTCATGGTATAAATTCTATCACATCCGAAGTGGTATTTTTTTCAGTTCCTCCCTATGACTTTTGTACTCGGGAGACTCTAACTCCACAAGGTTCCAAAACCCTTGTCCATGATTAAACTCCTTAAGATGACATAATTCATGCACAATTATGTAATCAGACAGATGTACAGGTAGCAGCGATAGTCTGTAGCTAAAATTTAAATTACCTTTTATAGAGCAACTTCCCCACCTAGAAACAGTATTTCTTATTGCAATCCTGCCAGACAGTATTAAATCTATACCATGTTTAACCCGATATTGTTCTTTGAAATATTCAATTCTTTCTTCGACCAAAACCCTTGTTCTAAGCTTATGTTCGGAATAATGCTTTTGACTGGCTAAAGTTTTTTTCCTTCTTCGCCTAACCCTTACAGTTCTGAACTTTAATTTTAGAGTTAATTTTCGGTTGAATAATTTTATAAATGACATTCGTACAAAAATTAATTATTTCAACTTAGCAATTGTAATTTTTCCATCTGATGTGAATCTGCCTATTTTCCATTGACCAGACAAAAACTCTTCCTTTTTAGCTAAAGCATCAACTTTTTCTAACGAATTTAAAATATAATCTCTCTCTTCATCAACATTTCTATCAACCGTATGTGAAATTTTATAAGTTAAATGTTCTAATCCAAAACCAATATCTTTTGTACCGGCGCCAACCCAAAGTATAGGCTTATTGTAATCAACCACATGTTTATTTTTCCAAAAATAAAAGTCTTGGAATTCCGGCTCATCATTAGCATCACTTTGGTCGTGGTGCCAATTTTCAATATTTGTATCTTCGATATTGATGGCCCAAAATCTTATATGATGCCGTCTTCTTGGACTAGCACTTAAACTTACCTCTCCCTTAAAATTAATAGCCTGTTCAAATCCTATATCCTGCTTTTTTCCAAATAAGTAGAGAGGACTAAATGGGGCATTTTCATAACTTCGATTAAAGATTGATGCTAAGGCGATTTTTATACTAGTTCTAATATTTCTTTCATCTGCAATATACCAACCTGCTTTCAAAAAAGCTTGTTTAAGACTCTCTTTGGAGCCAATTAAAATAATATTTACAGGGTCAGCAATTAGACCGTCTGAGGCTCTAGCAAATTTAGGTATTCTTGCACCTCTAATTGCAAATATAGTTACGTGAATAATTCTCGGCAATATTATGTAAGCAGATATAATATACGTAAAGAAAATTGCTAGAAAAATATGTAATTGTTGATCTAATCTATTCCATACTTGGGTGATTAAAAACCAAGCAGTTCCAAGTACAACAATTCCTACTATAATTCTCTGGATGATTCTGAATAGAATATGCATATTTACCTATTATAACCCATCTGAAATTTTATATTAGTTTTATAGAAAATTTAGTCTAAATTGATGAGAATTTAAGGTTAGTTTATATACCCTTAGAACATGCCACAGGAAGCTGTAAATATGAATTTTAACTTAAAGGAAAACTGTCCAAAAGACAGTAAAATACTTGAGTTTTTTGACTTCCTAAGATTCGATTTACATGCGGTAGACAACGCATATACAGCATCAGTTTTCCTAGTAATAATTGAGTTAAATATACTGATTAATATAAAGGACTTAATAAATTCTGAGGATCTATACCTAAAAAATCATATACTAAACAGAATAAACTTCTTACAAAGCCAGTACTCAAATAGTTTTACATTAAACTATTTACCGAGAACTACTTTTAATATAGATATTATCTCACCCTATCCGGACGATATAGATGATACTTTTTCAGCAATATTTTGTATATACAAATTTAACCCTAGTCTAGTATCGAACTTACAGATATCAAATTTAGTTTATTCTCTTGATCAAATTAGAGATAAAGAAAGACCATATATATTTAATACATGGTTCAAGGATGCTTCAGATATTTGGAGATCAATTGACCCTATTGCCTTAAGTGCCGTTTGTGCTTTCTTTCAGTCTATTAATATGGGTAATAAGAAGTTAGGTTCATATATTTATTCTGAAATATTAAAATTTAAAGAGAACAATATTAATTTAGATGATGTAACTGCGAGCTCTGAATTTTATCACTCATATCCATTGGCCATATACTTAGCTTCGAGATTAAATTTTGATTCTAATCAATCAAATATATTAATTCATAATATTTCAGATAAGATTTTGAAATATTATGAAAGCTCAAAACATGTCGGATTACACGATATTCTTAAGAATAAAACAGATATTCACTTCCTCACGTCTAGTCTATTTCAAATTTTAAGCAAATCTCCAAAAGCGAAAATTAGCCGAAAAGTTAAACATAAAATTGATAAAATTTTGAATCATGTTGATTTGGACACAATACGTGAATCAAGTACCGAGCTTCCTTACCAGGAAGAGTCTGCAGACTTGAATCCCGGCCCGTTGTATAACCTATATGTTGAATCAAAAACCACTGACAAATTTACCTATGCGCAATCAGAGTCTATAGAGAAACTAATATATTTTGAATCATATTTTTCAGTTTTGGATTTAAAATCAATATTGGCATCAGACGAGTACGCCCTACTTCATAATATATCTATCCAAGATAATTCTGTGAAAAATTTTACCAACTCAAATCTATTTGAAAATAGAAGAAATTGTTCTGACTGGACCAAAAAAATTTTAAACAATATCGTAGGAGTCAATAAATATGACTTACACAATTTAGAGCACTTAGTAATAGAATTAATTCGTAGCGAGGATTATAAACTATGCGAAGATATAATTAACCAAGAATCTAGACTTACAAATACCCTAAGAATTGATCTACTGAATATACAAATACTTGGATTATTAACCTACTATATATACGACAAGATTATTGATTATGAGCTTCCTGCTTCATATATTATCTATTTTACAAAGTTGCAAAAATTGTACACCGAAAACTTAAATCAATTTAATGTGAGTATCGAATACCCTATTAGTTTATTTAAAATATACGAAGAAATTATATCAATTTCAGATGATTTTTATCTAAATTATTTAAATAGTAAATACCGAGATACTAAAAACAAAAAGCTATTGGCGAATAAAAGCATCAATCCAATATATGAGGAACACTATAAAAAATCACTTGGTAGTGCAATCGTAACAATATACACATACCCAGAGTATAAGGAGGAATTATTAAGGTTTTACAAACATTACTTGCTGACGCGGCAATTATTAGACGATTTAAAAGACTTCAACCAAGATATGCATAAATCCAAAAATACTACTATGCAGTATTTTTTAAGTTCGGCAGAACAACCTTATAAATTAGATTTAGAAAAAATATGGAGCACAGTCGATACACTTATATATGAAGCCTGGCAGAGTATAAAACTATTTACTAATCCACTAAACAAAAACCTATCATCACATATGCACGAATTAGAGAATAAAATTAAAAAATGCAAATTTGAACTTGATGTTTTAACTCACCTCAAAAATATTCATTTTACCTCCAAATTTAATTTACCCTCAAAATAAATTAATTACTTCTGGCTTAAAGCTTCGGAAATAAGTTTATTGTTGATATAAATGTCTACTGATTCAGGTAGGAAAATTTGTTCAACAGTCTTACGTATTTGATTTTCGAATCTAGGACTATCACAAGCTCCTGACAAAGAAAGTTTACCCGATAATTTAACCTCATTTTCACCAGGCACTTCTTTGACACTACTTATAGTTAACTTTGACTGTGAGAGAACATTATAAGGATCAATTCCCTCTTTTATGTTTGCCTCAGATCTTTCTTTTTTCATCTGTTCAAAAACAGTATTATCGAATATTTTTTCAAGAGCATAAGTTACAGCGTCTGATTTTGTACCTCCATAAGCTTCACTTATTGAAATTTCATAAGGAAGAAGGCCATCACCACAACCAATAGAATTAGAATTTTTTAGATCTGACTCATACTTCGCTAGATCTATATAGTATAAATTAGCCTTGGTAAATGGCGCATCGAATACTTTTTCAGGATTTGGATTAGTTGCCATCACCTCACCATTTGGACCAAATGGATCATGCTTAACTTGGTACTTTGTATAAGCTACAAAACTAAACAATGCTATAACTGCAACGATAAATGTAACTGCGAAAACTTTTCGATTTGATTCTGGAATATTTGTCATACACCCATTCTACTATATATGGGCTACTTTTCCATACCTCTCAAAATCTCAATTCTTTTCTCAATCGGTGGATGCGTCATAAATAAGCCATGCAAACCTTTCATAGCCTTATCACCAAAAGGATTAGAGATATAAAGGTGTGCAGTAGCATCATTTGCATGAGCAAGAGGGGCTTTAAACTGAGAAATTTTTTCAAGTGCACTTGCTAAGCCTTCTGGATATCTTGTCAGGAGCGCACCGCTAGCATCTGCCAAATACTCTCTTTTTCTTGATATAGCAAGCCTTATAATCGCTCCAGCAATTGGAGACAAAACAACTAGTACAATACCAATAATTAGAAGAGGGTTTGACCCTTCCCTTTTACTACCAGTTAAACTAGACCTCAAGAACATATCAGCAACTATCGAGAGAAAACCAGCAAGCACAACAGCAATTGTTGAAATCAGAATATCCTTATTGCCAATATGGGCAAGCTCATGCGCCAGGACCCCTTCTAACTCAGGCTTATCAAGTGTTGTTAGTAATCCACGAGTAACAGCGATTGCGCTATGATCTTTATTTCTTCCTGTTGCAAAGGCATTTGGAACTGGATCTTCAATAATATAAAGTCTGGGTTTTGGTAAACCGGCTGTTATTGCCAAATTTTCAACTAGGCGATGATAATCTGGAAATTCTGAAACCGTTGCTTCCTTAGCTTTAGCCATTGACAATGCGACCTTGTCTGAATACCAATAACTGAATAGATTTAATCCAATACTGAAGAAAACTCCTATATATAGGATACTTGGATTTTGGTAGTAATAACTTAAAAACCAACCTACAGCTATAATTAATCCAAACAGAAAGAGCATGAGTGACCATGTCTTTAAATTATTTGAATCTTGATGTGTATATAGCGTAGCCATATTTAGAATTTAACTTCAACAGGTTTTGATGCAACTTCTTTTTCCTCTCCAAGCTCGAAGAAAACCATCTTAGTAAACTTGAACATCTTTGAGATTATATTAGATGGAAATGTATCAACTAATATATTCAAATCTCTTACATTTCCATTGTAAAATCGTCTTGCTGCCTGAATTTTATTTTCAGTATCAGATAATTCTTTCTGTAACTCTAGGAAATTTTGATTCGCCTTTAGATCAGGATAATTTTCAGTCAAAGCAAAAATTGACTTCAAAGTACTACTAAGCATATTTTCTTTTTCAGCTCTTTGTTCAATAGTTGCATGTTCTTCTATAGCATTTATAGCTGAATTTCTAGCAGAAACTACTGCCTCAAGAGTATTTGATTCATGCGCAGCATAACCTTTTACTGTACTAACTAGATTTGGCACCAAGTCATATCTTCTCTTAAGCTGCACATCGATATCAGCCCAAGCTTCCTTGGCTCTAGTCATGAACTTAATAAATTTATTGTATAAAGCTATAAAATATAAAACCGCGATGATAGCAATCGCTGTCACTAAAATTAATGGTATTGTCATGCGACAATTATACCTCATCTGTCAATTCGGTACAGTAGAGGAATCCAGCTTAAAAATCCGTCTTAGAATTTATTTTTGAACAACTTTCTTAGGTAAAGTTTGTCTCAACATAGAATAAATAAAGAAAATATTTAGAGGAATGGACAAAATCGCAATATTTAACACAGGTACTATCAATGTGAAAAGTGCAACAACCAATCCGAAAGTTCTAGAATATATACCAATTGAGTAAGCTATTTTAAATGGCTTATGCACTTTATGCATCTTTAGTATCCAATATGCCAAAAGTCCATATACCAGTGCCCAGAATAAAGACATTATGTAGAAACCTACAAGTATAGGAAAGAACAATAAGAACGGTACATATTTAGCATGGTCTTTTATCCAAGTAGCCTTTCCGATAAACCATTCTTGATCTAAAGAAATATTTAATCCTGGAACTTCCGAAAATCTATTTACCTCAATATTTACACCATCTGCCCTTGAAATTATTCCTTCACTATTTATTAGAACTAGTGAGTCTTTTCTATTTAAATCTTCTCTAGTTAATTCTGTTGTTGTATCTAATACTAAAAAATTTGCATGTTTTTTAGCCTCTCCTATCACACCACTTGGCATGCCGATAATTACAGGATTAACATTTGACTTAAGTGTGCCATTTTTAATAATTACCTCAGCTCCTGGTGGCAATAACTCTCGTGCAGTTTTATCTAGAGTCGGTAACAATCCAGAAATATTTACCGAAATAATAAAAACCATAAAAAGAGTTGCAACGACCTGCAATTTAAGTAAGTAGGCAAAACCCATTTTCTCTTTACCATCCAAAACGTTTTTATAAAAACTTCTTTTATTCAAAGAGGCAAAAAATGTTGATAGAAATTTCATATTTACAGATTTTAGCATACTATAGTTATGTATGGAAAAAGATCCCAAAAAACCTTCTGGCAAACCAGCAGGAGATCCAAGTTCAATCAAACCAGCAATACGCACTCGTCTTGCTATATTTTCAGTGGTATTTATTTTGCTATCTTTTGTTTTGACTCAAAAAATTTTAGAAGCTTTTGACAATGGATTCAACTTTGCAAGCTTCAGTAAAAGCATAATCAATGCAAATGCAGAAAATATCTTTCTAAATGAAAACCAATCAGACATCCCTAATCCTGTAGAAGAAAAAGAAAGTCGCAAGATATCTCTACTGTTCTTTGGTGATATCATGCTCGACCGTGGCGTGCGTGCTCAAATATCTAAATCTGGATACGAAAAAGTATTCGTAAACGCCACGAAAGAATTAAGTGCCAATTACGATTTAACGATTGCAAACCTAGAAGGACCTATAACAACTTACCCTTCAAAAACAATTAATTCTCAAGGTAAAGGTATTCCTGGATTTACATTTACTTTCGCAACATCTTCTGCAGTTGCGATAAAGGAAAGTGGTATAGATATTGTTAGTCTTGCAAACAATCACACTGACAACTTTGGATATGAAGGATTGAAACAAACAATATATTGGCTTGAAAATGCAGGAGTAAAATATTTCGGTAATCCTACAAACTCACAGACATTAAATATAGTATGTGAAAATGAAGTCTGCATTGCATTCATTGGATATCATGAATTTACAAGCATAGGCAATACCGCAATAATTAATGCTATATCAGAGGCCAAAGTTCGTCAGGCGGACTATATAGTAGTGATGCCGCACTGGGGTGTTGAATATCAAAGTAAACCTAACAAAAAACAAATAGGGCTGGCTCATGACTGGATTGACGCCGGAGCAGATTTGATAGTTGGTGCCCACCCCCACGTTTTGCAATCCGTCGAAACATATAAAGGCAAGAAAATTTTTTACTCGCTAGGCAATTATCTTTTTGACCAATACTTCTCTTACGATACAACGCATGGCTTAGCAGTCGGTATTCATATTGAAGAATCCCTTGCTCCGAAAACTGAAATTAACCAAGATGCACAAAATTCTCAAGACATACAAAACAAAAGTAATTTTGAAATTAAAACAATAGATCTAATTCCTATAGATAATACTTTTAGTATTACTCGCCCTGCAACAGGTAAAGACTATGATCTTATTCTTAAAAAATTCGAGAATATTAAAATCTAATTCTAATATTGAACAATATTAATCAAAGCCTCTTGTGCTTGATCTAAAAATAACTGTGATGATGACTTGAGACTCTTTTGCTCCTTGGTATCAGTATCACCTGTTGAATTTTCCACCTGTACAGATTCAATATATGTAGAGAATGAAAATTCAATGCCATTTAAAGTGTAGTAGAAATATACTTTACCGTTTACTTGCACAGATTGATTTAAGCCAGAATATTTAACGGTAAATCCTGATAACCCGCTTTTATAAGTCACTCTTTTCACATCTTCAATAGATAATTCAATCTGTGCATCAGATTCCGAACTTAAAGCTTCTCCCATATTATCAATAATCAATTTGTTCAAAATATTGTTAATGGGTAATTCTGATGAATACAATTCAATATCCTCAGCTATTGTTTTGTTTTTATCCAGTGATTCAATCCCAAATGCGATAAATCCAATTCCAGATTCTCCCTTATCGGTATTTTCCAAGTTAATACTATTTCTAAAAACAGGAGCAAATCCTGGAGCTTTTGCAGGATCATACATAACCCAGCCTTTTGGATACTCAAAAGAGGAATTTCTATTTAAGTCGATATAAACCTCTTTTTGTTGTGAGATAGTGCTGTTTTTGACATTTGTAACATCTGTAAAATCAGCGCTTTTTATAAATTGATAAACAAAGAACATGAACCCTAAAACTATTATTCCAAATATACCTATTACAAGTGCTTTCATGTTAATAAGTATACTATAAACAGATATTTAACCCATATACCATAGGCTAATTTAAGAATTTGTGTGAATTTGCAAACAATTGAAAATATGCTAATATCTTACCGATGGATATCACCTCAATACTCCCTATAATTCAGATCGTCCTTGCTGTACTCCTCACAGTAAGCGTACTACTTCAGCAGTCAGAAGCTGGGGCTGGTGGCGCGTTCGGCGGTGGAGATTCTGTGTCTACTTGGAGAACAAGACGAGGTCTAGAAAAATTTCTTTTCTTTTTCACAATTGTTGTAGCAATACTTTTTGTTACATCTGCAATTGTTGCATTGAGAATTATCTAGGATTCTATAGCGACAAAGATCACTCTGCATATATATAAATCCTAATTTTTTTAGTACGTCTTAGATCCTTATATCAAGACATGTATTGAGTCGGTAGATTTTCCTCATCTATTACGAGTTACCCGACACCTTATCGTGAACATCTTTAAATCAATGCGACCTAGCGAAAAAATTGCTACTGTTGCTGCCTTATTTGTTTTTATTTTAAGCTCGATTGCACTATATACAACCGCACAGCACAAATACGGTGTTGAAATCCCTGTATCTGGTGGTTCTATAAATGAAGGGCTTATTGGCTATGCAAGATTTATAAACCCTATTCTAGCTTTTACAGATACAGACAAAGACATTACATCTTTAGTGTATTCTGGATTATTAAAGGCTACTCCTGAAGGCAAATTAATACCCGACATCGCCGAGTCTGTTACAGTTTCGGAAGACGGATTAAGATACGATGTAAAAATTAAAGACAACATTGTTTTTCATGACAACAAACCTTTAACTACAGATGACATTGAGTTTACAATCCTAAGGGCTGTTGATCCTCTTACAAAAAGTGTTAAAGCTCCAAACTGGGCTGGAGTAACTGTAGAGAAAATCAATCCTTTTGAGATTAGATTTACTTTGAAAAAACCTTATGCGCCATTTGAAGAAAATTTAACTTTGGGAATATTACCTAAGCATATTTGGGAAAATGTATCACCTGACACATTTGATGTAAGTCAGTTCAACAAAGAGCCAATTGGTTCAGGACCTTATCAAATTAAATCTGCAAAGAAAAATTTGGAAGGTTCATATATTAGCTATGAACTTGAATCATTTGATAAATACTCACTTGGCAAGCCATATATAGATAAAATTAACTTGGATTTTTTTATTACAGAAGAAGAAGCTGTTAAGGCATTTACAAGCGGAAACATAAACTTACTTGGTGGTATTTCGCCGATTTTAGTTGATCAAGTTGTAAATAAAAATGATGCTACGCAAGTAATAAAAAATTCTCTACCTAGAGTATTTGGAATTTTCTTCAATCAGAATACCGAGCCATTGTTTATTAACAAAGAAGTTAGAAAAGCACTAAATGACAGTGTGAACAAGCAGGCTATGATTGATGAAATTCTAAAAGGCTATGGAATTGAAGCTAATTCTCCGATTCCAATGAGTCTTTCTCGCATATCAACCCTTTCTTCGACTTCAAGTCCTTCTAAGAAAAGTGAAGATGAGTATATAAAGATAGGTAAAGAAATTCTTGAATCATCAGGTTGGATCATTAGCACATCAACAAATATTTATGAAAAAAAGACCAAAGACAAAGTTGAGAAATTGTCTTTCACAATAACCACTTCAAATTCCCCTGAATTGAAGCAGGCTGCTGAAATTTTACAGAAACAATGGACAAAACTCGGTGCAGAGGTTAATATCGAAGTATTCGAAAGCTCAGATTTGACGCAAAAAGTGATTAGACCAAGAAAGTATGAGGCCCTACTCTTTGGACAAGTTATCGGAAGAGACCTCGACCTATACCCTTTCTGGCATTCGTCACAACGTGTCGACCCAGGACTAAATATTGCCCTGTACGCAAATATTAAGGCTGACAAAGCTTTGGAGACAGCTCGTAGCATAAGCGACCCTACTTTAAGGATAGCTGCTCGATCAGAATTTGAGCGCGAAATCGCAAACGATATTCCTGCAATATTTTTATTTTCACCCGAGTTTGTTTATCTATCAAATGAAAATATAAATAATGTAAACATTTCAAGTATGACCGAATCTGCTGAAAGGTTTATGGATATACACAAATGGTATACGGAGACAGATTATAGATGGAAAAAGAAAGAAAACTTATAAAATAATTAATAACAATATAATGAATAACAGAAACACAAGACCAACTAATAACAACTCAAATCAGAAAGCTGATGTTGTTTCAGAGTTCAAGCAACTTGTAGACAAAGCACTCGAAGCTGAAGGAAGATCGTCTATAAATCTTCAGCCGAATTCGGTTCCTGCTTCAAGTGAAGATGAGAGTATGGCTGAAAGATTTGATCACGATGATATATTCCTAGACGACCAGACAGATCCAAATATGCAGGATTCTAATTCTAATTCTCAACAAAACAGAAGAGATGGAGATTCTTTCGATGGTTACAACAACCAGAGAAGAGGTGGTGGCAATAACAGTGGAGGTGGTAGCAACGGTGGCAATGGTGGCGGAGGTAAAAGCTCAAAAAACCGTATGCGCCCTCGCCCACTAGGTGTCCCTAAAAAGCACAGCATGATTGCACAGAGCAATCCAAATATTCCAATTCCACCAGTAGCCCCTGGAACAATTCGTATTATTCCACTTGGAGGTGTGGAAGAAATCGGTATGAACATGACCGTGGTAGAAATCGGTGACGATATTATTGTCATTGATGCTGGTTTTAAATTCAAAGACAGTGACACTCCAGGAGTAGACTATATTCTTCCTAATACAAAGTATCTAGAAGAAAGAAAGCACAAGATTCGAGCCATGATCGTTACACACGGTCACTTGGACCATATCGGCGCCCTTCCTTTTATCATGGACAGAATTGGTAATCCGCCAATTTATACAAGAAACCTGACATCTCTTATGCTTAAAAAGAGACAAGCAGAATTTCCGCACGTTAGTCCATTTCAATATATAGTTATTGAAGGAAATGAAAAACTAAAAATCGGAAATCAATCAATACAATTTTACGGTGTGAGCCACAGTATTCCAGACTCACTTGGTATCGCTATTGAAACTCCACATGGATATGTAACAACTCCCGGAGACTTTAAACTTGATCACCGAGATACTGTTGTAACTGAACAAGAGCTTAAGAACTATTCAATTTTCGATGGTAAAAATGTTCTCCTTTTTATTGGTGAATCAACAAACATTGAAAATCCAGGATTCTCAACACCAGATCATATTGTTCACGAGAACCTAGAAGAGATTGTAAAAAATTCTACAGGTCGTCTAATACTTGGTATGTTCTCTTCTCACGTAAATCGTATTGCTCACGTAATTCACGCTTGTGAAAGAATGGGTAAAAAAGTAATTATCGAAGGAAGAAGTATGAAGAACAATGTCGATATTACAATACAAGCTGGAATTTTGAAGGTAAATAAATCTACATTTATAAACCCTACAGAAATTGACCAATATCCGCCTGATAAAATTGTAATCATAGCCACTGGTGCTCAAGGTGAAGAATTCGCTTTTCTAATGCGAGTTTCAAATAACCAGTACAAACACTTTAAGCTTACTCCTCGAGATACTGTAGTATTGTCTTCTTCAATCGTTCCTGGAAATGAAAAAGCTGTACAGAAGCTAAAGGATAGTATTGCAAGACAGGGTGCCAAAATCATGCACTACAGAAGTTCAGATATTTATATTCACTCAACAGGTCACGGTAACCGAGGTGAAATCGAATGGCTACACAGAAAGCTTCGACCTAAATTCTTTATCCCTGTTCACGGTAATCACTACATGCTTAAGCTTCATGCTGAGCTTGCAGAACAACTTGGAGTATTGAAAGAAAACATCACTGTTCCAGATGACGGTACAATTATCGAAATCCAGGAAAATGCTACTAAGATGGTTAGACTACCCGTAAAAGCTCCAGACAATATTGTTATGGTAGACGGATTCACTATTGGTGATATTCAAGATGTAGTTATTCGCGACAGACAAATTCTTGCACAAGATGGTATTTACGTTGTAGTTGCGATTATCAACTCAAATACAGGTAGACTAAAAAAATCTCCAGATATTATTTCTCGAGGATCAGTTTATCTACGTGAATCACAAGAGTTGCTACGAGAAATTCGTTTCTTGGTAAAAAATACTGTTGAGCAAGTTACTCGAGATCAGAGACCTGTGAATATTGATTATGTTAAAGACGTTGTTTCTGATGTACTAGGAAGATTTATTTTCCAAGAAACTGCTAAGCGACCAATTATCATCCCTGTGATGATTTGTGTATAATAGACAGTCATGGAGAGACTCTTTTCAAAGAACACTAAACTGGATTCAGTTTTGCTGATTTTTGTTTCAATGTTTTTACTTTCTTTTCACTTTTACTTTATATATTTCGTTAACTCGACGTATATAACTGCTTTTGTTGGTGAAAAATTAGTAAGTCTTATATATGGTATAGGTGCTGCTTTAAGTATTAGTCTTTTTGCTTTTGCACCTAAATTACTACGCGGATTTGGTGTAGTTAAACTAACACTCACACTAGCTGTAATAGAAGCTGTTTCGGTAATATTCATGGCATTTCCAATCCATGCATATATTGCAATCACTGCCTTTCTTGTTCATATGCTTGTGGCATCAGTATTACTTTACTGCATGGATATGCTACTGGAGCCTTTTAGTAAAGTAAGCAAAATGGGTTCGATTAGAGGCATGTTTTTAACTGTATGGAATATACCACCAATAATTACACCTTTCATCGCCGGGCTAATATTAACTGACAGAGATGCTAATTTGTCATATTTAGGACACACAGCAGTTTCGGCTTTACACAATGCAGGTTTCTGGAAAATCTATATTATATCTGCAATTTTCTTGATTCCCTTTATAGTTATTATCCGAAGTAATTTTGCAAATTTTAAGGATCCTGTCTACCCTATTTTGCATGTAAAGCAAGCACTTTCTTCATTTTATAAAAATAATAATATTTTTGATATTTTTGCGGACAGACTTTTGCTTAATTTATATTTTGCATGGACAGTGGTTTACTTACCAATTTATTTACACGAATATGTAGGTTTTTCTTGGAATGAAGTCGGAATACTGCTAAGTATAATGTTATTACCTTATGTAATATTTGAAAGATTGATAGGAAAAATCGAGGATAAACTACATGATGAAAAAAATCTTCTTATGTGGGGGTTCTTTTTTCTTGCGATAGGATCAATTATGCAACCATTTATTACAACACCCAATATATATGCTTGGATCATACTATTATTCATGTCACATGTAGGCGCTGCAATTATAGAAGTTTCTACTGAGAGTTATTTTTTCAGACACGTTAATCCAACTAACTCAACATATATAAGTTTGTTTAGAATGACCAGAACGTTGCCTTATCTAATACTTCCAATACTAGTAGGAATTACACTGTATTTCTTACCGTTTGGTCACATGTTTTTTGTCCTAGGACTTATCATGTTTATAGGAATGAGATATACATTTATGCTTAAAGACAACAAATAGTTACTTTATATACAGTATATTTTAGCGACTATTTTTATTAACTATTATTTCGATAAACCTGCACAGGTATTAAATTTCCTAACTTGTTCATTGTAAGTGTTTATTTCATCCTTTAAACCTTCGAGACGATTGTTATAGCTTACAACTAA
>JAULBV010197491.1:0-18980 GCA_032358295.1 Pterothamnion heteromorphum | reverse complement strand
TGCAGAACAAGCACTTGCTGAATTTTTAAAAGTGCCAATATCATACCATCAACTGCTGCTTCTATTTTTTCAGGAACAGAAAGATTTCTCATTTCATAGTTTTGATACATATAAAATGAGTAGGAAAATTCAGCGTTACCGATTTCTTTCGGGTCTTGTGGGCGTATCATGTTTTTCTTTAACCCCCACTCTAAAAGAATATCATTGTCTGGTAAATAAACACCACGATAAATATTGTAATTACTATCTTCTACTATCTTTTGGTTTTCTTTTGGTTGAACTACTTTTTGATTACTGTCTTTTGGATAACCCCTTCTTGTATAAGTAGTATTTGATTGTGTTGTTGTAACGGTATAGGGTTCACTATCTACTGTCTTAAATTCAAATTCCAATGAACGTACATTCCATTCGTCATACGGTCTAAGAAATAAAACGTTCCATTCAGCGTTCCAAATAAGGTTTGTTACTGTAATGTATTCTTTTGCAGTTTGTGCTATTCTAAATAATTGTTCTTCTGTTAATGCAAGTGGGTCATTTGGGTGGAATTCTTTTCCATATTTCCTGCGAAGGGTACTTATTTTCATAGTTGGCGCAAGCCCTCTCCAACTTGTATCTCTGAAATCATTGTACTTGGTAGCTGAATAAACTATGTTTTCAGGTTCACACCAATCTACATGAATAACCCCTTGTTCGTCCATCCATGTATATGTTCCTACAAGTCCTGTTTCTACACTGTCATGTAATGTTTTTTCTTTCATTACATCATAGTACCCGTTAGATTCAAGAACTTCATTACAACCCATTTCATATTCAATTTCTTCGGGTATTCTTTGGAACTGTGGTTTCCATAAAAGAAGTTCTTCTTTGTCAGCCGGGATAGTTTCATCTTTAGGTATCATTTGAACACCTGATGCCTGCTGTAATTGTTCTAACTCTTGCCTATACTGTACAATAAATTCAATCTGGTCGTATTTTTCCTGCTTATCTTTTTGTGAAAGGTCGTCTGTGGCACTTACTTCAATCTTTTCATTTCTTGCCATCCATCTACCCACAAGTCCTGAAATAATCCTGTTGTGTATCTGTAAGGTGTTCCATGCCAAACGAATGTAGTTTTGCTTACCATTCATTTGAAACCTGTCCTGAAACATGGTTTGAACATCTGCTGCTGTAAGGTTATTTGAGTACCTTCTGTTTTTTAAAAATCTTGCATTTCTATTGAAGTAATAACCACCTAATCCCGCAATAACATAACTCCATATCTTTTTAGATATTTTTTTACCAAATTCAGGTTTTGATTTTTCGGATATAGATAACTCCGCAAGCTGGAACTCCTTTATTGGGTCGCCACCTGATAACATTATATTTGGGTTTTGCTCTGGCATGGTTTAAAGCAAAAAAGCCATCGCACACCTTTTAAAGTGAACAATGGCTTTCGTGAAGCTCTTATTTTTTAATTTTAACTACTGGTACTCTTGGTACTCGGAGTTTGTTTAGTTTCTATGACATTCAATGTCCCACACTTGCATTTTATGGAAACCAACCCATCTTTCATACTAACTTCACCAAGTTTTTTCCCGCAATTACTACACAAAATAGGAATCAATGGTTTATTAGTACCCATAAAATTATTTCAAATGTAATTATTTTTTAATTGTCAAATATATTTTTTTATTAATTGGCATATACTTGGATCAATGGCATTCTTTTAGGAGGCGGCTTTACTACTCTTTCCATTAAGCAAGATATAAGAATTAATAGTGTTACAACTATATCAAATTTAGTTCTGTCATACGGGTCAAATAGTAAAGCGTTATCCAATATTTCAACCCAATCTATTTTGTCGCAATGATGCTCAAAGAAGGAAATACCATTATCCAATTGTTTAGTAAGTGAGAATGGTGTTATTGGTGTTCCTCTATGCCTTTCTGCATCTGCCCTTTTAACAGGGTCAATCATGCTTTTCGGGTATCTGCCTAAATAACCTGTTCTACCTCTATCTTTAAAAAAACTGTCGTAATCGTCAGCCGTATGCTCATACCACACGAAATAACCAAAAAATTCAGCACATAATAAAACTTGTGAATGAAGCATATCTTTTTCAGCCGGACGACCATAAAGCATACCTATTGGCTTACCTGTGTTTTCAGGGTCAAGTAAATCATTCCTTCTCCCAACTAAAGCACATGCCTTAGAACCATATTTTCTACCGCCTTGTGAGTTTGAATAACTATCTACTGCTATTGCCCCATCTTCTGTATTGTTTGGTATTAATTGCCCGTTATTGTAGGTTTTTTTATTCCAATGTTCTTTTTTTGGCAGCCATGTAAATTCCCAATGAAAGTTTTTTTCATTGTCGGTAATGTTTCTAAATTCTACTAATTGGGTATCAGGATTTCTTGTGAAAATTAATTTTCTTTTATAAATAGGATTATCTTCAAGAACTTTTTTCCTTTGGTTTATATTGTATGAATTGAAAGCGCAATCTGTATTTGCTGCTTCAAACATTTCCTGAACGGTACATGGATTTTGGCGTATTTCTTCTTCAAGTAATTCACCTGTCAAACCAATTCTTCTGCTAAGAACATAAGCCTTTGCTCCTAATCTTATATCTTCTTCTGAAAGTTCGCTTATTGTTTCCCCTGTTACGGGGTCTTTTACTACCCACCTTTGAACTAAATAATTATAAGTTTCTTCATCCGGTGCGTCAATAATACTCATTCCATATTCATCAATAAAACCTTCGTAGTTGTCGTAAGCAGGGGTGAAGTATGTAACAAACCTGTTTGGTGTTTTTTTGCCGCCTGTTTTAAATTGGTTTGCACCTTCCCAAAACTTTTTAAATTCAGCACCGCCACCTTTTGTAAGTTCATTAACGGTTGATGGACATTCCATAAACCCAACTCTTTTAGCACCTTTAACCATTGTTTTAGATACCTTAGATATGAATTTTGAAAACTTTACGTCCAAAGGCCATTTCCCACCCTCATCACCAAGAACTCTTGTCATTCTACCTCTGTCATAAGCATTTTCAACAGGCGCACGGTAGTTTATTTTAGATCGCATCCCCTTGCCGGATGTTTCCCCCTTTACATTTTTTACGGCAAATACTAATTCGGTTACACTATCTGCTCTATTTAACTGTCTTGGCTTTAAGAAAACGGGCAATTGATGATACCCAAAAGCAGCCATATCGGTAAATGTATCTCTACTATCAATTTGAGTTTTTGAAACTAAACCGCAATTGCTATTGGTAAAGAATATACATTCGTAAATAAGATTTGCTGTTGCTTGTGAACTTGCCCCTTCACGCCTTTTCTTTCCCCTGCCAATTCCTAAACACCATAAAACATTTTCCCAATGGTTAAGAAATAAAAAATATCTTCTATCTGCGTCTCTGTAATCGGGGTAAATATCGTCCTCTAATTTCCACCATTGTAAATAAAAATAGTTCTTTCCTGTCATAAATACAGGTTGCCCATTACTATAAAACCAATAACCTTCTTTACATCTTTTTACTTCAATGGCTGCATAAGCCCTTTGCTGTGGAGTTAATATCGCATTCCCCTCTTTGTCAGTTTCAACAAAATCAAAAAAAGAAGGAAGCTCTTTACGCTTCCATTTTTGTTCTTTTTTTGGCAGTAAGAACCCATCAATCAATTCTTCCTGTATAGTATCAGGTGTATAAACTAACGAACCGTATATGTCAATTGAAAGCATTATTTCCTTGTTTGGGCTACTGATTCAATAAAAGGAGCATCATCTTCGGAAGTATATTCTTCCTCATCTTTAGCAGTTATTCTTAGTTCTCTTTTTAAAGAACTCATACTTGTTAGCATTTCAGGTAATTTACCCCATATACCTTGCATTCTTTCAAATGTAGCGTCTTCACTTTTCTTGCCTGAAATACTGCTTTTTAAATCATAAGAATTTAAAGCATCAATTTGAGAATTGACTAACCTGCATAAAGAAAAATACCCTCTCTTAGTAGGGTCTGTTTTAAATAAAGAATTTTCCTTTTCTAATACTACGACTTTCTTTTTTTCTTCTTCGTAAAGTCTTTTGTAATCAATTTCATCCGCCATAAATTACCTATTTTAAAGCAGTAACATCACCTTGTGTAGATGCAACTTTACCTGATTGAATATTGTTTATTCGTCCTTGTATTTGATTTGAAAGGTATTGCCTTGCCTGTGCGTATGGGACTTGCTGAACGGGGGTATTGAGTATTTTACCGTCTGCGTTTCTTATGGCTACATCGAAATAACCGTTATCATTTCCTATTAATGCCATGTGTCCTAATCTTGTATCATTAGGTATTTGTATTTGAGAAAGGGCATTATCGTATGGATTGGTGTAAACTCTTTTTGTAGAACTGATAAACTCTTGGGGCATCCACCCTTCTTTATGTGCGTTTTGCCCTTCTTGCCCAAAACTTTTATATTGATTTGCGTCAAAAATGGCTGTTTTTCTGGAAACTATTTTATCGTCTTTTCCGCCTTCAGTTTCTGTTTTTTTGATAACCCGTAATTTCATTTTAATAAAATTTATTGTCAGTTATTTTAATGCAATCATTTGGGTATAAGCCTACAAGTAATTCTCCCTTATTCACTTTCATTGTCAAATCATCTGCAATGGCTATTATTTCCTCTCTTTCATTTTCTGTTTCTTCATTAAAGTGCCTGCACCTGATTATGTTTTGCTCTTTGCCATCTGAACCTTGAAATACTAATTGGTAATCACAGCCTTTCAAAGTATGCGCTACCTTACCTCTTAATTCCCCCGTTGTAATATACAGAACTTGTTTTACAACTGTCGGCTCAATACCTTCAATAGTACCTTTATATGGTTCAAACACCCTTAACGCAAACTCAAAGGTAGGCATTGGTTGAAATTTACCATCGGCATCTTTCCATGCGTAACATTCATCTTCTTTAATTGAATAGTAATGAATATCCGGGCTACCTGATTTAAACCCAAATACCCTGTAACTATCATGTATTGACATGTAATCTACTAATATTTCTGAACCTGTTGGTATATTTTCAGCCGAAATAACCACTGCATTAGTCGGGTTAACTTCCCTGAAATTAAAGTTATTAAAAGCCCGTTCCCTTCTTATTGTCATGCCATTACCAAAACTGTGATTGTTTTTTAATTCCATATCCACCTTAACAACCACCCTGCCTTTTACGTGTTTTAATGGACAGTCTTTTTCAAAAACCTGCTTTGCCTTAACTTCTTTTTTTTCAAAAATATCATTAACACCTTTTGTTTTATCCAATTCTATTTGCTCAATATCTTCTTTGGATAAAATATTTTTTGACGTATTTAATACAAAATGTTTTACTGGCATAAATTAACCAAATTTAAAATTTATTTCCCAAAATGAAAAAATACTTACTTTTACTTCGACATACTTATTTATTTACGTTCTAAATTAATTAATCATGGCAGTAGCTTTTAGTACCCGTATTTACGGGGCAGTAGAGGGCACACCCCCTTACACAAACCACGCAGGTGCAGCAAATTTTTCACGGGTAATAGATTGGAACTATGCCCCTGTAATGAGTTTCCCGGCTGGAACAGGTGTTCAAATTTCGCCTTTACCAAATGGAACTTTGGTTGGCGGTGCTTATGTTTACTCCGTAATTCAGGTAGCCCCATCAGGCTTAAATGTTCACGGAGAACAGTATGTAAGCGATTCGTCTGCGGCATCTCTTGCAACTTTAAGAGGTTAGTAAATTGTGATTTTAAAAATAAGCCCTTGCATAAACAAGGGCTTATTTTGTTTCATTATAGAACTTCCTGAAATAGTACTCAACCCCAACATTGTAAAAAAAACCTTTGCTATTACTACCTATAAATGGCTGGCAATTTGGGGCATACTTACATACTTCCAGTATTCGTTTCGTTCCTAAACCTGTTGCGAGATTCCATCCAAAACTTTGATTGCTCAATAAAAAACGTGAATATTTTAAAACATAAGCATACTCTAAAAAATCATTTATTTCTAATCTTGGTATGTTTAAATTCCACCTGTTACAAAACAGAAAATGCTCTCTTTCTGTTCCTGAAAATATTAAATCAGGTGAATAATTTTGTAGAAAGTAATAGTCAATAAGCGGGTTACGGTAACGCTCCGTAAAGTTTATAATTATTTTATCCTTTACTTGTTTTTGTATCGGGTGTTTTTTTACTTCCGGAAAATCAATCCATGTAGTGCTTAAATCATAATCCAAATCAGGGAAAGCGTACATTATCCAACTTTGTATCATCCCATTAGGCATACCTACATCTGTCTGTCCTCTTATAACATCAAAGTTTAAATCTATTTTCTGCCCTGTATATGGGACAAATGCCTGTATATACTCTTGGCTTTCTACAAGAGGCTTTACCATATCAAACATAGCCTTATTAACACATACCATTGTACCATTTGCATCTACTGTTGGGTGTGTTGCTCCCGCATAATAATGTGCTGCTGCATCAATCTGTTGGCATAAAATAACCTTCCTTTTGGTTACTTCATAATAACGCTTAATAGCCGGTAGAATAGCTATAATATCACCCAAATTTGCCATGTGCTTTACATGCGTATAAAATTCTTCTTTGGGAACTTCACTTGCTATATTAACAGGAACTACTTGTACTAATTCAGGTACTTTCTTTTTTCTCATTTGCTTTTTTTATTTTTATTAATAGTTTTAAGTTCCTGAAATATTTGTTGTACTGTTTTAGTCTTAGCTTCTAATGGTTGACTTGAATAAAATAGCCTTGCCATTCTTCTAATTTTCTTGATTGTTTTTTCGCTCATTTCGTTTTTTTATTAATTTTCTGATTATGCGCCTTTTTATATTGATGCTTTTTATTTGTTCTGCTGTAACTTCTGTACCATCGGAACTCCACCAATGACAATTATAATTATGAACCATTTTCTGTTTCATCCTTTTTATTTTATTAATAGTATTTCATTTGCATATAACTGTTTATCGTAGTTTACCACTAAATAATGATTATACGGTGTTGAAATGTTTTTGGAAATTATTTTTACAATTTCATCAGTAGATGCAATTGTAAATTCAGTAAGTTCGTTATTGCAGATAGGAGATTTTTTACCATTATCGTAATGGTCATTTTCTCCTATAAATATCTTTTTTCTACTTTTCAAGTGAACAATTTTTTTAATTGTTATGCCAAGATACAGTTCACCAATTATTTTTTTATTTTCTCCAAGATACGTTCCCATAATGATATTTTTTTATTTTGAACTAAATTGCCGCCACCATGCTGTTTTAAATATTCGCCCCAAACCTTACCCCACATTTCTCCATGATTTATTTTATATTTATTACAGTACTGAATAACTTCATACATCCCAAACGTACATTCATTGCCGCCTGAAATAATATCAATCATTCTTAAATATTGTTTATCACTTATCATTCACTTTTCTTTTTTATTTCATAAGTTTCATTGTGCCAGATACGAACTTGTGATGTATTGAAATGTTTTATTATTCCTCCGTCTAACATAATACAGGTTAGTTCGTCATTTTCAAGATAACCATTTGACTTAACGTACCATATTAGCGCATCCCCAAGTGGGGTCGTGCATGGTGTTATATTTGGAACAAATGTTATCATTTTCTTTTTAATGCCCCTATAAAATTAGGCGGGTGTGGTAATTCAGGATATTGATGCCATGAGTTATTTCCTTTCTCAAGATTGTGTTCTTTTACATAATCAAATATTTCATTCCAATCGTATATTAATGGCTCGTATTTACCACTATTTATTAAATCATTATACGCTTCGGTACAAGCAGTAAATTGGGAGTTTATATCGTGCATTACCAATATTCCACCACTGATTACCTTATCTTCCAATAATGGCTTTTCTTGGCTTACTAATTCATGCCCATGACTTCCAGTATCCCACATTATGTAACTATATTCGTTATGCAAAGGCAAAAAATCAGTAGAATATGTTTCCCTTTTTTTGCATAAAGTTTCAGAACCGATTCTATTTCTAAAATAAGAGATTGTTTTATTTACTGAAACGACAAAATCAGTATTTTTAAATTCAGGGTCAAGTAAATAAAATTCATGGTACTCTCTTTTATGCCATGCCATTAAAGAAACTAAAGCTGATTTACCATACGCCGTACCCATTTCAACCCATATACCTTCGTCTGGGACTTCTAAACAAGCGTTATACATAAATATTGCTTCAGCCGTACTCATCGCTCCTACTGTGGCTTTAAAATGCTTCCAAAATTCAAATGGTGGATACTCTACCATATTTTTTATTTTATGCGTTTAAATCATTTGGATAATAAATACCTCTTGCTTCAACCCATTTTTGCACTTCTTCATAAGGCATATTATTTAGTTTAAAAAGTGTTCCTTTTCTATATAACCCCCAACTAAATAAACACATTTTATCTAATTCAATTGGCGGATAATAAACCCCGTTTGCTTTATACTTTGCCAATAAACCTAATACATGCTCCATCCACGGATTTCTTACAGATGCAGGGTAAGTATTATACAGGTAATCGTAATCATCTAAGCACTTTCTTATTTCAGGGAAATATAAACTTTCTCTTTTACATATAAAGAACCTTGTACTACACCATTTATAATCATAATTAGGGTCATGCACTGCATTCGGTGTCCAATGTGAAGGATAAGATACGAATGTGAATTGTTCAAGTAAATCAATGTACCCCTGAACGTAACTTTTATCTTTAGTAAAGGCTGTAAAGTCTTGATCAAAATGTGCTACATAATCGCCGGATGCTAATTGTAATGCCCTGAAATAATTATTGTCATTAAATTTTTCTTCTGTTGTATGTTTTCTAACTACCAATATATTAGTTAGCTCATTCATTTTATCCAATGTTTCTCTTGGCACTTTTACATGTTCATCTACAAAAAGTATTACTTCTATTTCAAATCCTTCAAAGAACTTTATTTTGTTTATAACACCGTCTATTAAAAAATCGTTAGATACACACCCATTGAATGTACTTTCTACTTTGGACATGTCATACTCAAATCCTGTCCTTGTGTCTGCGTTAATTACTATACTTATTTTCACGTTATAAATTTAAAAAGTACAATTCAACAATAGTAGCTACTGATGCGCCTATCATAAACCATTTAAAACAAATTGCATTTTGCTTCATTCTTTCATTTATCATATTATAAAATTTTACGGAATACACAAATTCCTCCGGCAAGATCATTTTCATCGGCTTCATCAAAAACAAGTTCCCAATCATACATAGCATGGTGAAGGTGTTTTCTGTCTGAAAAGTTATCTGGATAAAGAAGCCCTATCTTTTGCAATGCTTTTCTTACTGATATGTATGCGTCAGGGTTTTCTTTATCTCCATGCTGAAAGTCTTTGAATGATTTTATATGTCGCCCTGTGTCATGGAAGCAAAAAAACCCGCCTACTTTTACTTTATCTGCATAAGCATAGAAGTCTGATATAACTCCTATTAATGAATGGTCGCCATCTACAAATATTAAGTGTTGGCTGTTATCTTGTAGTTGGTTATATACTTCATTTGAAGTCCCGATTATTAAACGACAATCTTTGAATGGATGAGATACCGGGAAATCCTTGTTATTATCAATCGCTGTATGAACATTAAATCGCCCATTTATATCCGTTATATATTTATTTATGCCCCTACTTGTCTCTCCATTAAAAATCCCAATTTCGCATGTATGTACTTTTTCATACAAAAATTCATTCATTACCAAATCAATTGTCTTTTCTAAACAACGTGCATCTGTTTCTGATATTAAGCCGTATTTAATATTAGTCATTTTGGAATATTTTTGTTTATACATCAATCTTTCTAATTCTATAAGTCTTGGTACAATATCAGACATTTATATAAGATTTAAGTGTTTTAGTATAGGTTCTCTTAATCCATTTTCACTTTTAGCGTTGCCATTAAAGTGCATAGAACAAGGCAATGATTTTGTTTCCTTATTATGTATAAACTGCATATCTAAAAATTCAAGTTCATCTAAAGTTACACTATGTAATGTGTTGCATAATATTTGGTCGTAATCCAAAGCCATTTTTACGGGCTGTTTTAGAAACTCTTTTTGGTAATACTGTTGGTCATTTGGATTAACCTGAATTTGTTTTTCAGCATCCCAATAATCATTTGGTATATTGGAAGCACCCATGCTTTCTAATACAGCAAGCAAAGCCTCTGTTTCACCTACAATCATCCCACTATTTAAGTATTTATAAGAACTTGTAACCGGCAGTGCATCATATTGTTCCTTCAAATCGTCAGGATAGCAATTTTTTTCAGATGAAATAACTAACGGTATATTTTCGTAATATAACAAGTATTTGTCAAAAAGATATTTCGGTGATTGAGTAAAAACATAATCAAAGCAATCTGTAAATATTACATACTTTGAATTAATCAACCCTTCCTTTATTGCCTTATACACCCCTCTTGGCTTACTGCCTAACCCGCCATAATTAGTATATGCCCCGTCTAAAACTAAAACAGATTCACCTTGTAATGATTTAAAATATTCATTGAGGCAGTAGTATGGTTCTCTTGGAAAATGTGTTGCTACTGTAACTATCGTATAATCGTTACTCATATATTACTTTAGTGTTGCTTAATATTTGTTTTCTTTGCTCCATTCCTATACCGGGTAAATGAAGTATAAAGTCTCCATATTCCCACTGCCCTTGCTCATGTGATTGAGCCGGAATATTTTCGTATAAAGAATACTCATAACTATTAATGCTTGGGTGTGGTAATGTTTTCATTTGTGCATCATTAGGGTATAGTGATAACCATTTTTCAATAGCATTTTGTTCACAATATACTTCTGGAAATGATTTACATGAATATAAAAACTCAAGAAATACTTTTTGCCTGTTTGATTTTACGCATAAAAATATACCTGTATTAACCCCGTTATAATCATTAGTTATGTAAAACTCTTTCCCATCCTCTATGAAATCTTCAATTCGTCTATTATAATTGGTAATTATTGTATCACAGTCCATACTCATTACAACATCTGCTTCATCTCTTTCAAATAGACCTTGTATTTGTCTTATTTTTTCAAAAGCATCATAAGGTTCATCTATACATTGTATGTTCCATGAATAGCCTTTTTTTTGACAATAAGCGGTAATATTTGGTACTGTTATTTTTGCAATATCCAACCACGATTTCGTATAAAGGCATTGTATGCAAATCCTCATGCGTTGTTAATTATATTTTCAAGATAAGAAATGTAATTTTCAATTCTATAAAATTCTGCGGCCTTATAGCCGTTTAAATAAATATCGTATAAGTCATTTCTTTGCAAAGCTGTTTCAATAGCTTCTGTTATATGCCATTCATTTTTCACCCCTGTTACATCTTCGTTAATTGAAAACTTTATACAATTTATCCCATGTTCTAATGAATAGCTATACGCTAAATCATCTTCTGGTAATACAAGAACTGAATTTACCAAAGATTCGCCTGTTGAACGAAAACATTTAATACCACACCCCGGCATAGATATAGATAATTTAGACATGGCATTTATTTTCATCAATTCATAAATATCTATACGGGAATAATGTGGCAAATGAAAGCTAACCCATTTATTTGGATTGTTTTTTTCATCATGCATAAAGTTGTTAAACTGATAAACATTGTCGCAAACAGTATAGCCTTTTCTTGCTGCATTTTTCCATATTTCCCCATGTAGAATAAGTCTTGCTTCGTGGCTGCGTCCCCAATAATTAAACACCGAAATAGGTCTGTTATTAAATTCTTCCATTAGTTGCAAATGGTATCTTTCTTGCCAATTTGGGTATTCACATGGTAGTATGGTATCAGTAACATCTTTCTTCTTTAATTCCCGCTTAAAATAAAGAATTGGTTTATTATCTTTTAAAAAATCATGTAATAATGCCCACCCTGAACTATCAAAAAACTCTAATGTGTTTTCCCCTACAATTAACGTGTCTTTTGAAGTATCATTCCATCCATTTTCAATTACATCAAAAACTATATACGGTAAACCCCTTAGTTCATATATTTTTTCATTTAAGTCAAGAACCTCACTTCGTGAAATTAAAAGAATTGGAATTTTAATTTTCAACATTTCACATACCTTAAAGTAAACCCCATCACTCCTGCTTTTATCCGCCGTTATAATCATTCTATTGGTTTATAAGTTTAATAGTTATAGGCTCTCGTTATTGTCAAATTCAAATAACTTAAAATTATCTGTGCCATACTTAGCTTTAAATTTATCAATATACTGTGGCATTACCGCCATTAATTCTTTACGAAGTTCTGTGTAGTCTGGCACAAGTTCTGATGAATGAATATAGTATAGCCCGTCAATGCCAGAATGTACTGAAATCCATTCGTCATTGTAAAATAAAATAGTGAACCCATCTACTTCATTTGCTGAAATTGATTTTACTACGCCTGTTTCACAATATTTTATAAACTCTATATGTTCCATTAGTTATTTATTTTTTTCTTCCATGCACAAATAGGAGTGTATATAGCAATACCGAAAATTTTTTTCTCCCCATTGTAATTAAATGAGTTATCGGGTCTTATAAATTCATACCTCCCCATTATAAATTTATTTGAAACATATTTTTTTGCCCAAATTACATCTACAACATCTATTGCATATTGATAGCAAATTATATTTTCCTGTACTTGGATAATATTTCGTTTCCATTTTGGGTAACTTAATAATTTACGGTTTAATGTAATCCATAGGCTTACCTTCTTAGCCAAAGGCATCTTGCCATAATACCATATCCTTAATATTCTAAGTTTTCTTTTCATGGTTACAAATTTTGTTCGTCATAATAAACTGTACCGAAAATATAATTACCAATATGATCCCATTCTTTGGTACAATCTATCTCTCCTCTATTAATTATATTTATCTCTGTTACTAATTCATCTTTTTTACCTACCTCTGATATAATCTTAGGGGAAAAGAAAAGCATTAACACTGATTTTATAAAACTTTTACGGTTCATTTTTTTATCGCATTTAAAACTGATTCTTTAATACAAAGAACTTTCCCATTCTTCACATCTTCCACTTTTAGATTGCAATATTCACTATCAAAAACACCTTCTATATTAGTTGTAAAAAAGTGATACGTTTTTTTTGTTTCAGTATTTTCTACTGTTATTTTAAATATGTCCATAAATTGTTATTTTAAAGTATTTAAGTAATCTTCAAATGTTGCATAAAGCATAGATGAATCAGGAGAAGTTCTGCTGTAAGAAAATTGTCTGTTTGGCTTTAATGCCATTGCTGCTTCAAAGCATTTACGCATATCTTCTTCTGAATATTTCTTTTCGGTTAATTCGGATAATCTTTGATTTATTTTTTCAGTATCAAATACGCAGTTATCATTATGGTGTTTCATTATTTCAGCAATTTAAGTTTATACCTGTTTTAGAGTTAAGCCATTCTTCTCCTTGTGAAAAATCTTCTGGGTTATTAGTAACATCAAATTCACATCTTCTATTATCATCCGGCTTCATTTTGATACATAAATGACATTTCATTACCCCCGTTTCCGGGTGCATATACCCGTATAAAAAAACATCTTTTACATTGGGGTTATCACAGCGTAATTCTTTTTTAATTTCATGCTCTACACCTCTTGAATCCTTTACTATTTTTGGTGGGTTATGGTATTCCCAATATATTTTATTTGTTGGCATAAACTAATGTTTCAAGTTGTGAATAAAATTTAGTTGCCCGTTCTTCATCTGTTAATAGTGGCGCAAGTTCGTAAAATCGTTCTTTAATATCTTCCCAATCAGCAAAGTTTTTCCAGTTATTAATTCCTTTTTCATCCATGTTTGTATGACAGCCCCCCCAGAAGGAACGTTCGACCCAATTTCTTTTATGCGTAGCTATACTTTTGAATATTCTTTTTGGGAAAATATGAGCGATGCAATTTCGATAAAACGTATCATCGTCTTTTTGAGATTTATTCCCGCAACCGCACTGGCAGGTATTTACCATTAACTTACGCATATCTGAAAAGAACTTGTCCATTTCATTTTCGCCACCTGTTTCTTTCTGTTCGTTTATTTTCGCTTTTCTTTTCTCACTAACCTTTGGAATGACATACTTCTTCTTTTCAAGTAGTGGTCTGCCGGATTCAATGAACGCTAAACGGTTACGCATGTATTCAGTTAATGCCATTATTTTCCTTTTACAGTAAAGCAATCATTAGCCAGTCCTTTTGTTATTTTATTTTCAATGACTAAATCTAATTTTAGTTCGTCTATTTTTTGTTGAGCAAATTTAGCTGCACCTATTGAGTTACCCCATGAAGTTTTATAGCAATCGTAACCATCATGTACGCTTACTCTTATTGTAGGCAGGTTTAGTCTTAGTTTAGCTAAATGCTGATTTGTTTTTGTAGGCGGTAATTCAGTGTAAGGATTTTCGTACATGGCTTTTAATATTTAGTTAGTTCCATATCTGCTTTTTTTAATGCCAGTGAAGTAAGGTGTAGTTCAGCCCTACCTATTTCACCTCCAAACATTTTCTCTGTATCAATCTTTTTCATTAAGGCTATAACCTCATTTACTGATAGTAGTTGCAAGTTTTTTACTTGTTCGGTTGTTTGTACTGGCATAAGGCAATCGTTTTTTTTATTGTTTAATATTTTTTAAAGCATCTTTAATTTTTACATTCAAATTTCTTGCTGCTTCAATACCATTTTCAGCTACTATAAAATGGTCAACACCTGCTGATTTAAGCCCTATTTTAAACCCTTCCCACCAACATAATAAATCAGCTAAATCACTTGCTACATTATCGGCTTGGTCTATTTGAATAGTTACCTTCATTGTGTTATTTGTTTTTGTTGTAAATAATGGTTGCTTAATTTTTTTAGCATCTTTCAGTTTAGTATTCCCGCCATATTGAATAATAAACATTTCATCATTCTTTATAATAAATCCTTTCACAACCCTATTACTATAACTTCTGCCTGAATGATTATCCCCTACACTAAACACTTCATTATCGGATAGTCTTTTTACTGAATAAATTTCATAGTTTAAACCATCAGCCATATCACGGGCAGATAACCAAAACTGAGTATTTGGCAATTCAAATCTTTGGGCGTTTACTTTTTGCCAAACATTCCCGTTAAGTTTGTAACGATATGCTGTAACCTCAAAATCCTTATCCTTAGATACTGATTGTTGTTTGGATGCTTTAAAATCTTCAAGTAATTTATGCGAACCAGTTTCCTTGCTGGTGAAGTTTTTAGGTTTAGGTTCATCTTTATTCCACCAAAGCAAATCACATACAAACTCTTTTACAAGTTCATCTGTCCATTTAAAGTTATCTGTACTCATAAATTCATTAAAAAGTTTATCGGAAAATTTAATTTTAAAATCATCTGAAAATATCCATTCTTTACTCATAAATTATTAAACGTATTAGTTAAGTGTATTATTGTGTAAGAACAAAAAATAGCGGTAGCCTTTTATCAGTTGACACGTTTTACAAGAGAGGATAAAACCCATCAACAACTACCGCTTTAAAAGTTTAAACATCTCCATCCATAACGTATATGTTTAATTGTTTATTGTATTTAAAAAAAACAGCGATAATCAAATATTCTAACTCTCTCGCCTGTATGCGTCAAGTCTTACAGTTTAAGAATAGATACAGGTACTATTCCTATAAATAATTACCGCTATTTTTATCGGACTTCTTTTTCTATAATGGATGCAAGTAATATAATTTATTTGATACTGCAAAATAATTTTCATGTTTATTTTTATTTTGTGTTTATAATATTTCTATATACATTTGTTTTTTCTAAATAAAAATATCAAACATGGTTAAAGAAGTAGAAACTGTTACAGACCCAAGAGATTTATTCAGGGATCATATAGCTGATAACGGATTAAAGCAAACATGGGTTGCCGATAAACTGGAACTATCATACGGCCATTTTTCACTTATCCTAAAAAAAGAAAGAGACCTTTCTGAAAATAACCGTTCCAAACTTAACGAACTTTTTAGCACGAACTACTAATACTGGTCGTGCTTTTTTATTTTTTCAATAACCTAAATATTATAAATGTAATGGCTAATAAAACTTATGCCGAAAAACTTTTAGACCCAAGATGGCAAAAGAAACGGTTAGAGATTTTAAGCAGGGATGAATTTACTTGCCGTTTCTGTGAGGACAAAACAACTACTTTGCATATTCATCACTTTAATTACCCTAAATCCGGCAACCCTTGGGATTCCGATGAAATTGACTTGATTACTTATTGTAGTCATTGCCACTGTTTAGCAGAGTACATCAAAAAGAATAAACCAAGTGTTATAATACATGATTACATATATGCCAAGAAAGTAACTCATGTTAGTAGTGATTACTATGTTATTGTTGCTTCTTATATAGATAAAAGGCATAGAATATGCGCTGATTTTTACACAGTAGATTCTAAGGATGAAGTTTCATACATAACAGGAATAAGCGAATCTATACTAACTGATGCTTTAGAAGTTATCAATAGGCTCAAAAATGATTTTTATAATAACCCTGAAAATTAACTAAAAATGGCGAATAGATTTCTCGAAACTAACTACTTTAAAAGCCCCTTTGTAAGGAGCTTAAAAGGGGCTATTAAGGGGCTATATAGCTTCATTATATGCGACTGTACGCCTTCCGGTATATGGTCAAAGGATATGGAAGCCGCAAGTATGTACATTGGTTTCCCTGTTAATGATTTAGATTTTTCAGAAAACTTTATTTTAAGGGGTAAAGCGGTGGATATTGGTGGTAATAAATTTTTCTTTCCTGATTTCATTGAACATCAATACCCTAAAGGGTTACAGGAGAATAACGCAGCCCATAAAAACATAATTTTTGAACTAAAAAAATACAACTTAATTGACGAAAAAAATCAGGTAACTGTAAAAAAAAACAGAAGCCCCTTTAAAGCCCCTTTAGAGCCCCTATATAGCTCACAAGGTTATGGTAATGGTAATGGAGAAGGTAATGGTAATGGTCAAAGTTTAGGTAATGGTGTAGGTACGGAAGAAACAACTCTTAACGGTGAAGGTAAATTTATAGTTCCTGAAATGCAAAAGATTTGGGATAAGGATAATCCTAATTATTCTAAAGATTTAAAAAAAGATTTTACAGCACTTAGGGAAATTGGAGATTTTATTTTAAGTCAACCAAAAGTAAAAAAAGATTTAAGGCACAAAAATGAAAAGGTAATTGAGGCTTGGGGAATAATTTCAGGTTATATCGTAACTCATTCCTTTTTCAGAAATTACAGTTTAAAACAAGTTAGTACACACATTCAATCAATAGTAGAACACATTAAAAATGGAGAACAATCAAAATCAAAGCCAGCAACAGGTAGTCAAGTCAATACCAAATCAGCGTTCGATGCAATTGATAACTTCTATAATAAAACTGGAAGTTAATAAGTTAGAGGCTAAAATGGAATTAATGGATTTTTCAAGCCAATTAATGCCCGATGGTAAGCCGAATTTCTTAGCCATTGTTTCATATCCAATGATACGTTCATTAGTTCAGGAGCAAAGTAGGAAAACTATGCACAAGGTTATTTTTCTTTTGATTAAGGATTTCTGCGCAAGTATGAACGTGGTTAGGAATATGAACGAAGATCAAATGATTGAAGCAGCCGGAATGTTAATTGATGAATGTGGCAATTTTCGTTTGGAAGATTACGTTATGATGTTTCAAATGGCAAAAAGAGGACAGTTATTCGATATTCACGATAGAGTAGATTTACAGGTTATTACTCGAATGCTGGATAGATATTGGCAGATAAGGCATGAAGCCGGAGAAAGCCATGTGGAGAACGAAATAAACCACATAGATACATTAGGAAATATTCAAAGGGTGTTTGATAAGAAACAAGTATTTAACCCTAAAACTGGTAACTACGAAACTGTTCCAAGTGATTTAGAAAGAGTTGAATCGTTGGCTGGAATGTTTGGCAGTTTAAAAGGTTTAATAAAAGAAAAAATGGGCGGCGAAGAAGAAATAGCAAAATTAAAGCAAATTGAAAAAGATGATACCGAAGCTATTCGTAAACAATTAAAAGAAAGAGGTTATGCCACAGACTAAAAAATGCTCATGTAGCCCAATACCAAAACCAATAACTGATTTCAGAAAAAGGAAAGGTGCGGGGTATGGTGATGGTTACCAAAATAAATGTAAAGAGTGTGAAAAGAAAGCAGCAAAAGTTAAACCTTTAAAAGTATCTGAAAAATGGGATTTTGCATTTTAAACGAGCAAATGATAACAGCAGAAACAAACATCGAATGTGATGGTTGTAAGGCTATGGTTTTTGGATTGGGCAAAAAAGATGCAACTGGCTTATCAAATTTCAATGATATAAAACTTTACGTAGATGCTATCAGGGATGAATATAAAATTTTACCCGGTATGCAATATGTTTCCTTAGAACTCGTTAATGAAGATACCGGAGAAGTAAAAACAAAAAACTTTAGACCTGAAATATTAGAACTTTTGTTTAAGTATAGTTTTTGTCCTTCATGGCTTAAAACAGCAGTTTTAAAATAAATTAATCTCAACACAATAAATGTTTAGCGTATTGTGTTTTTAAAAATTAAAATTTATGAAAACAGAAATTAAGTTTCGTGGTAAAAATATTGTTACAGGGGAATGGGTCTATGGATATTTGGTTAAGGGTGAAATGATAGGTTCAATAATAATGACAGGTGAATACCACGCAAATAGCAGGAGCGAATATTCAGATGGTTTTACTAACTATGAAGTAATTTCTGAAACTGTAGGACAGTACACGGGACTAAAAGATAAAAACAATGTGGATATTTATGGAGGGGAAATTATATTCAATGACGATAGGAACGAACATGCCATAGTT
>JAULBV010197380.1:0-18985 GCA_032358295.1 Pterothamnion heteromorphum | reverse complement strand
GTCCGAACGTCTAGTTGATCAACGAAGTGATCCCTTTGCACAGCAACAGACAGCGCCAATAGAACAGTAGAGAAATCCACCACTGGGCTGTACGTGAAATCAATGTTGCCATGTAAGAATCCTTTCACGACAAGGCGAGCCTTATACCTTGCAATGCTTCCGTCATCTCTGAACTTCGTAGAAAATACGAACCTTGTCGGCAGACACTTTGCCCCCTCTGGTATACGTACCTTACTCCACGTGTTGTGTTCTTCAAGTGATTGAAGTTCAGAAGAGATGGCCTCTTTCCAGAACGTTGCATTACTGGACGACATTGCCTCCTGTACAGTTCGCGGTTCCGTTTGAAGAAGGGCAACACTTGCCGAGCTGGGGTCGTATCTCTTCATTTGGGTTCTTTCTCGGCGCGGATACCTCGTGGGTGCAGCCGCCTGTTCAGCAGATGGAAGCACGCCTGAATCAGAGTTCTCAGGTTGCTCTTGTTCAGAGCAATCCATCTCATCTTGTCCTTCAGAGATTTCCGTTCCTTCTTCACCTTCTCTATAATCAGATGGAACAGCAGGAACGTATGTGAGTGAATCATCAACCCCACCATGATCGGTGGTATCATGCACATCTTGCGGCGTTTCTGATACCGAAGTATCCTTCTCTGAAGTAGAGTTGGCTTCAACTCTCTGGGGTTCCCGTGGCTCCGTGATTAAAACATCATCAGAAGCATCGACACGCATGTACGATTCAGCGGATGGGAACTCGTTTTCCATCACAGTTACATGTCTTGAAATCACTGGGGAATGCGTGTCCCTCAGCAAAATCTTGTACTGGCCGTTTTCATAGCAGCCGACAATTACACCCGCCATGCTTTTGTCGTCCAGTTTCTTGCGTTTTTCCTTGGCGACGAGAGTGTAAGCAAGACATCCGAATACACGGATATGGTCTACCCGTGGAACTGTCCCAGTCATGAGCTCGTACGGGGTCTTAGATGCACTGCGTGGAGCAAGGAATCGATTCCGAACATCAGCAACATGAACTACTGCTTCAGCCCAGAACTGAGACGGCAGTTTAGCGTGAGAGAGAATCGATCTTGTAGATTCCATCAGCGTTCTGTTGGCTCGTTCTGCGATCCCGTTGAGCTCTGGACTATATGGCGGTACCATATCAAGTTCAATTCCCTTTGTCGATAGGTACGTTCGAAGTGCCACGTATTCACCACCACCGTCACAGTGTAGACACTTGATCTTGCAATCGTACCTTCGCTCGAGCCAAACATGGTACCTCTGAAACAGCGAAGATACCTCACTTTTCCTAGCGATTGGGTTCACTGTGATGTATCCCGAGTGTTCATCAATGAATGAAACGAAGTACAGTGAACCTCCAAATGATGTCACTGACATTGGACCACATACATCACTGTGAATCACATGCCCAATCTTGTTTGCTCGGTTCACTCTTGGTTTGAGGATGACTTTGTGTTGCTTTCCGATTACACAATCTCGGCACTTTCGTGATTGCGTTCCCCCAGTTTTGAGCTCCAGGCCTGTCACCGCGCCCTTCCTTGAAAGCTCACGGATGCTTTCGACGTTGGCATGGGCACACTGCATGGTAAAAATCGCTAGAAACACCAGATTTCGGTAGTTCACTAAGTAATCCACACGACACCATAAATGCGGTGTTGCACTAACGTAATGTGATGGTTCCGTACGGAAGGCGTCATGAGGATCTGTGTAATAAACGTATGGTACGAAAGGGAACATTATAATGAGATAAGGCGATTTGAAACACCAAAATGTGCCCGAAAAATGCTTTAGGAGGATTACACATGTGAAACGAGAAAACTATGTGTCGGTTATATTACGAGAAATAAAACGGCACGCCTCAATACCACTGAAACACCACCTTTTTAGTTTTAGCTACTTGCAGAAGCATTTCAGTAAATCGTTACAGAGCAACTTTCGTACCATGCCGCACATGTCATCGCCTTTGAAAAGCACACAGGGAAAACGAAGGACGATGTTCCCGAGGCTGACATCGTCAACTTCCAATGATTGCGCGGAAAATCGTCGTGCACCTAGCGGCCTAGTCATAACCCACGAAATAGAGAACGTGTTCTCAACGGCCGCTTCAGTTAGAGCACCCTGCTCCGCTGTTGCCCTCGCAGGACACGTGACGAACCGTCCGTTCTCGTTGTCCCACTGCGTGCTTGGTAATTCGATGACAGGCCTTTCGAAGTGCGTGACCGCATGTTTCCCCGCGGAAGTACTTGCTCCACCAAATATGCGCAATGGCTGTGACACGTCAGAAACGTCCCATTCCATGGAGGCCATGAGACTTATGCGTGACTCTCCTTGCGCCTTGAATTCACGCAGTATCAATCTGCGGACGTCATCGTCACTTGTGATACTGAGCCAGTCAAACATCGCGGCCGCGGTTCGAAACAATATATGTGCTTCGGTTCTGCGCACATTCCTCATAAGTTCTGGGAAGGAAGGCGAGAAAGCGATCCTGTAGCACCCGTCATTGTCAGAGAAAGTGCTGTGAATGTCCGCAGCAAGTAACTGGAACAGTTTGAAATCCGACCGGATACTGTCTTCCTCTGTGACACAAGAAAGTACGTGGCCAAAAACCGAGTTCCCGGCTTTCCATGGGCGTGGCGTGCCAACACCTGACTCGAACAAAGACCGGCGAAATATTGCGCGGATCGCGGCCACACGTTCTTCAATTATGGACTCGTGGTTGCATGACGTACTCGCGGCAAGGCGCTTCTCCACGTTTGCCACTTTTCGCCACAAGCGCTGCACGGCATTCGGTAAGTCTTGCTGATCCGGATCGATATCCTTGTCCATACCGATGGTGACGTCCAGCTTCGATCGTTTCCCCGGCCGGGATGGTTGTGTTTGATGCAGGAAGGAATCTTCTGCCCGTCGCCCTTTCCTGACGATATTTTGATGGTCGTCTTCTTCATTGTCGACGTTAGGAGTGGTCCTCCACGTGGTCTCTGTGCATCCCCGGCCGGATGCAAGCAGTCGGAAATTGGGCCGAAAGTACACGCGTGCTCTTTGTTGTGAATGGCCGTGTCCAGCGTCGTACATGATGGACGCTTCTGCCAAGTTCTGCGAGCGAGGCTTGTACTCCCTCAAGGATTCCACCATGGCCGACCACCATACAGTGGCACCGTCCGGGAGAATGAAGCGGACGTCAATGTTCTCGAACGGAGTTGGGATTGTGGAATCCATGGAGAGTCCGGTCTGAAATGGTGACCAGAACGTTTACGGCCGAATCGGAGCAGAACACGATTGATACCGTCGCATGTGACCCACGGTATGGGAAGGACTGGTAAGACCTGTACAGTGTGTTTCTGGAAGCATATGTCTCTTGACCAATCGCGTCATGCCAATCTTATACGAATCGTTAACGTGTACTGTCATTGCCACAGAAACAATGAAATCATAGTACTTCGAAATTTGAAATTCCGTGCCATCAACTCCGACAGCCCCACCCACTCAAGCAACGCCCCACCCAACCCTCCCATACTTCGGAAACGCCACTTGCATTCTGCTGTATTGGTTAAAGAACCAACGGCCGTTCTGAAGATCACGGAACGAGGCCTTTCCACAACTTCAACATGCCGGCACGTGACTCGTCGAAGACGCGCTCTTCAAGGACGACGAGGTTAGTCCAAAGTCAGTTACGGTCTTTGGATGGTTCCAACCGTGGAGGGGTAAGCGCATCTGGGACAGAAACGACAGATCTAGAGCCGACTACCGTACAGGCCCGTGACGGATCCACACCTCGTCGAACATCTCCGCGCTCGGCCAAAAATTCGAAGAAGAAGTCGAAGAACAACTCGAAGTCACCGTCTACACCGCGGACGCGGTCCGCGAAGAAAGGGACCAGTCCTGCCAAGAATGGCGAAGAAGTCGTGCCTGCCAAGGACGTCCATGATTGCGGTGCCGACGCAGACGTCGTAACCCGCCCGGATGATGATGAAGAGATCCGTCCTGCTCCTTTGAGGCGAGACAAGGACACAGGACACGAACGCCCTGCCGTGACCGCTACCGCCGCCCAAGTTGTGCCTGATACTACGTCCCAGTCCGAGGAAGATGACGACAAAGACGAAATGTTTTCACCCGGCCGGCTTCAACTGAGCAGTTGTCCCAGCAGTGCGGAACCTGACATAGTACCTGCACTTCCTGCAGACTTGGCTGGATCCGACGTTGAGTGTGTTGAAGACCTTCCTGATCGTGTGACGTTGCCGGCCGCGTCACCCACTCAGATGACCCCCTTGCGAGCTTCGCCTATTGTTGAAACAGAGATACAAGACGTTCCAGAGACCTCTTCCGGCCGGAAAAGGGGAGCTACTGTCCTGAACAGTACCGTTACCGAGGACACAGCTCGAAAAAGGGGCAAGAGGAACACCACAGATGCCGTCCCCAGCACCATTCCTGCATCTATGCAAGTCGTCGAAGAACATCTTAAGGTGTTGTCCGAGAAACTGACTATCTTGCAGAAATCAGTGGAAGCCAATCAAGCCATTCTGTCTTCGTTCCAGAACACAGGGATATCCAGGCAGGATCTGGATTGGAAACCCACGGCCGTGAGGCGTGAGAAGAACGAGAAGCCTGTGATCCAATACGAAGCCATCATGAAGGAGGCCGGTGCACATGTCGACATCACGTTTGGATGGGAGAACATTAGTTTTTGCTTGTCAAGGTGTGTGTTCGTTGAAGTCATCGAGGCCATGCTCAAAACCGGGAAAACGCTGACTCCGTCCGGATTGCTTCGCGTCCTAGAGATCCTGTTTTTTTCTGTCAAGGCAACCGACAAGAAGAGCGTGAACTTAAGAGGGTACGGGCCAACTGCGGCCCAGCTGAGACGCCGAACTTTGACACACGTCCTCTTGTGCGCACAGGAGAACCGGTTCGACTGCTTCCGGTCGGATGGAGGTTCTGATGAGGATGATGACAGGCCGGAGAAACCGGCTTGGTTGAAAAAGTACAGGAACGGATCTACCATGTACGTAGAGCGTGGCCATATTGAGATGGCCCAGAAGGCGGCCGATAACAAGGGGGATGCACAGGTTATGTATGGTACGAAGTTGGATATTGCTCTTAAGCAACGCGAGCCCGGCCGGGAAGACATCGCCGTGTATGTCATGACGAAAGCTCTGTCCCAACTGGTTAACCTGCAGCATAAATCCCGCAGAGAGGCCCCCCAGGCCTTCTTCGAGTTATTAGGATATGTGTTCCTAGACTGGAATGCCCACAAATTCAAGATGAAGAGCACGAACCAGGAATCTTTGAAGATGACTTGGGTGACTGGCCAGTCGGAGCTGTGCCTGCCCCCTGACTCCGCCTTTCCGAAGATGAAGCTCTTTGATGAGAGTGGTGCACTGGAGCATAACTCGGCCGCGTTCGTTGACTTCGCCAAAACGAGAAGGGAGATGCTGCTCATTGTAGAGCATGATGTCATGGTTCGAGCCAGCGGAAAGTCTGACGCGCAGAGGGCGCACCGTGGGAAGGATCTGAAGAGTTGGCAGCGTTGCGTGAATTTGCTCGACGTCGTCCTCGCCATTCTGCATGGATACTGTACTGGCGGCCGCGCAGGTGATAGTCAAGATATCCTGGCCGGGCACAAGCAGTCGGTACAGATCGTGTACCACATGGCTAGAGTGATGCGCATGGTGCTGTCTTGTCTGGAGAACCAGGTGATTACTTCCCCGGAAGGAGGAAGTACCAGCAATGAAAGCGGCCGCGTCCTTCCCCAGTTTCAGGTTCCGGACAAGGTGCGAGATAGGATCATGGCGATTCTGACTCCAACGGACTGTAACACCGGCCGGAACATTCACCGCTTAACGTGCTGTGTTGCGCGGGACGTATTCGAGCGTCTCAACCTGAAGAAGCAGGATACGCCCGCTGATGGTGGCGGGGGCAATGGGGACGAGACCGGTTCTGGCCGTTCCGGCCGGATTGCAAACGCTCCGTTAGAGGCGAGGGAGGATACCCTGGACAACGTTGCGCTTTAATTGCCTTCTGAGGAGACAGCTTCTGGTTGTGTTGCAGGTCAGACTGGAGTCCAAATACGTCGGACGAATTCAGATTTGTACGGCCGTGGCTGTGCACATTTAATGCGCATGACGGCATCTTGGAGGTGACGGGTATCGGCGCAGTGTGTTTCATGGTGCAGTTGTGGACAGGGTCGGGCTGGGATGAGTTACTGGAAGGATGGAAGGGGATGAGGATACCTTGCATGTAGCATTCGCCATAAGTAGCCATTCGAAATGATATGACGGCGGCAAGGGATACATAGAGCTTGTACTCGTACAAGCTACATAGAGCTTGTACTCGCGGCCGTTCGCCCAGAACAGGCGATGGAAGGCCGTGTCTCGATTTCGATTCATAAAGGAAGGCGTCCATATGCCACAAGTGGCTTCGTCCGTTCGCAAGTGAAGTAACCAAATGAAAAGGCGGCCGCCTTTGCACAATTGGCGATCCTGGGCTCCGTACGTTGTCTGCCGTCGGGAAGTATCTTGTTCTGCTGCTCGGAATGCATTGTTATTTCCTTTCAGAGCATGAAGGGATCGTGACTTCGGATATTAAGCTCAAATCGACCACTGTCGTACAGGATACGTCATACCAGACTCGTACTCAACGAAAATTGTATTTCAATGATACGTAACGCTTTCGAATTCCTTGCGTGGCCACGTGTCTCACAGAGTACGGTTCCTGCCGAAAATATGTACTCCGATACCTCTACATTTAATGTGAATTCAACAATTTGGAAAGCGATTCCATTTGCCTCCCCACGTGTCAACATACTGTACTAACGTATCTCTACGTCTCCTTAAGTAGATCTTCATCGGAAAGAGCGCGGCCGACATTGACGGAATCAACCCCTGCGCGCACCCGAACAGTCCGTGCTTACAATATCGCGGACTCGCTGTCCGTGCTGGTTGAGCTCCGTCGATATGAGCGCGAATACCGTGCCAGACGCCATGCTCCGTGAATCGTAATGGGTCAAGCGCTTTCAGCACGGGGGCTGTCTTCAGGGATGGGTCTCTGTCCCACACTTCTGTACAGCGCGGGCGATAGTGCGCGGCCGCGTGGCATTCGTACCAGCTGCGGTTCCCGAACATGTACGCAGGAGTAGGCACTGCGTACTGTGCGCTGCGGAAGCGCAGCAGCAGGTGTCAGGAGTCGTTCGATGGACTCGACCGACGTTCTAGAACGTCTCCGTCGAGACAGGTATGGAGGACCGCTCGGGACTATGCAGTGGCCCCACACGCGGCAACTTCGCCGCGTACGCGCGAGCCTCGGCTAATTGTAGGCGAGACAGACGCTATCAGGAATACATTGGTCGTGCCAGTGGACGTCACAGCCCTGTAGAACCTCGTACGGAGCTTGGATGTTATTATACGCAACAAAGGTTCCGTTTAGTCTCACAGAAGCGCGCGCAAGACTAAAGCCGCTATCTATCCATACGCAATCCCCGCGGCCAACAAAAGCCTACATAGTCACACACACTAAGTGGTGAAACCGCAACCCCCTCCACCGCGTCCTCCGCCGCTCCCGTTCATGTCATCCCTCCAGAAATGCCTGTCGCGGTTATGGTGCAAACCGTCGTCGAACATCTCCTGCTGCTCGTTTTCAGCGTCCTCTGCGTCATTTCGCTCAGTGGGGTAGATGATAAGTCGCGGCCGCGGCGTTTGTGCAGAGATCCTTTCCCGAACTTCAGCAGAGGAAGCCATTCTCGCATCCCTGTAGTCTTCATCCGTGGGAGATCCGAAGCGTTCCTTGAATTCCTCTACGGTAAGTTCCTCCCGGCCGGGTGGCGCTGGCGTCACATGATCTGGTGCCGACTCCAAACGATTCGACCTGAACCTCCAACGATCGAAGTCGTGCATGAACCTCGAAAAAGAGCCTTGGTTCCTTGCGTCGTCCTTTCGTCCTGGCTCCGTGCATGACCGTGAGCGTGGAGTACGGTACGGAGGCGCAGGTGCCGGCCGGCTTGTAGGTGGCGCATGGGTCTGTGCCTTTCCTGCTCGTGGAGGTTCTTGGCGGTAGCGCGGATACGTTGGTTGGGAATCTTCAGGTGGGGAGACGTAGCGAGGCTTGGGTGCTTGCAAATGTTCAGTAACGGCAGCGCCTGTTTCACAGTCCTGCGCTGGACTGGCCGGCCGGCGGCCGCATGCACCAACTTCATCAGTCCGTCTGCGTTGCGCAGGACGCTCGTACTCCGATGCGCGTCGCGGCGGAGAGATTTCTGAAGGTCTTGGATTGTCGTAGTACAACGCGCGCCGTGGCGGAGAGCTCTGTGGTGTGTTCGGCTGAGGTAGCGGGCGGCGGCGATTCGTACGAGGGTCATAACCATCTTCATCAAGCTCAACTCCAACTTCGTACATGCGGCCATGGTGCTGGTGTCCGCGCTCAAACATCCGGCCGGAGACTTCGTATTCGTTGTGGATTCCTGTGGAATGAGATGCCCATACGAACTCACACGGGCGTAGCGCAGTACCTGGGAACTTCAGTACGTTCCTATCATCCGGCCGGCTGTTGTTAGCCCGACGCATTGCTCCCAGAATGTGTGGAACGGTAGTCTGACCGTTTTGTCCATGCCGTGTGTCAGGGTCTATCGGAATAGAGTCCAGTCGATCCTCCAGCCACTGGACGGTACCCTCAGGAAGAATGAAGGCCCTCTGTCCGCGGGCGGACTCATGCCACCATGACGCGAGGTACAGAACGGCGAACTCGAGCTGCATGATGTGATCCCACATGTCCCGCTCTGTCGGATGAACGGCCGCACGTATCTCAAGATGGTAGTAGAAGATGCACGGGGGTGTCGGAACGGGGACTCCGGCCGGAAAGTAGTACTGCGTGAGCCACTGTGGCGTCGAAGGATAGAGCCGCAGAAATTCTTGGCGTCTCATGGGATGAATGTTGAAGTCTGGAGCATCACAAGGCAGGAACACGCCGTGCTCGAAACGCCAGACGGCCTCATCGATGAGCGTAGAGAGGTGGTTGAAGCGATGCCACCAACGGCTCAATAAAGAGTCCCCCACGGCAACCAGCGGCAGGAAGTTGATGTCCACTGCAGTACCAGTCGCAGCGATCCGACCCAGAAACAGATCCATATGATCAACATACAAGACTTCAAGTTCGTCTCGCGCAAACGTGCGGTCAGCTCTGACGGAATCCGGAATGGCGAACCAGTGGTGAGAGTACATGAAACGGTTCCAAGCTCCTAATGCCCGTGACTCACCCTCATGTCGATTCATGTACCGGAATCGATCCATATCCGGCCGGCTACGATCGGCGTCTCGAACGAACACGTCATAGTTCAAGAACCCGAGGGGGTCTTCCTTCCAGGTGTGATTCCCAGTCAACCGGCCGGCTTCTACCCGCCTCAGCGGCAACTCTGTCTCATGGGATGGAACATCAATGGAAGGGTAGTGCGCATGAACGTTCCTTCGAATAACGTCCGGAATGCGACGAAGCGGTTGCGCACTTGATCGCCCTGCCACGCGCCAATTGCAACCGTCCGGTACGGTAGGTGTGGGGTTGGAGTTGGTGCCATGGGCACCGGTAGTTGCGTTGTGTTCCTGCGTGAAGACAGCCGAACTGGCCATACCTGTCTGATCAGGCGCTGTGACTGCATGCCCTGGAGCCGATGCTTGCGGTTGGGCGACTGCGACCGTTGCCGCACTGGGCGACGCGCCCTCTTCTGTTGCGACGACGTCAACCATTGTCGTATCTTCTGGTCCCACTGCGAGCGGTGCGTCCGCTTCATTTTCAGCAACGGGGACCGCGTTTTCCGGAACCATCTCTTGCACTTCGGCAACAACGTCACCTACCATCGTTTGCGGAGTGTCCCCTTCAGCGGCCGTGACGTGGAGAGTGACAGCACTTGTGCTATGCTGAGCCTCTGAGGTTTCGATACCGGCCGGTACAAGCGCTCCTCCACGATCGCCAAGCGCTGTCGTGTTTTCGGCTTGTTCGGCAAGGGCTTCGGGTTGGGGCGTGTCTTCAGCATCTCGCGGTGTTCTCGCGGCTGTCTGGTTGCCCTGTTCATGACGGATCTGGTGCAACGCGACCGTCTTTTGTGCAACTTCACCAGTGTTCACTGGGGGAGCTGCCGTCGAATCAGCGTCTTCCGGACGGATCTTGGTTTGGGCGACTTGTTCATCCGCATCTTTAACTGGGGTTTCATCCGGCGTTGCCGTCTTTTCCTTGTCATTCTCTCGACCAGCGGCATCTTGGGCAGTGATCTCCTCTGCCGTGGTCTTCTTCCCGGAGAACTCTTCTCGGACGTCAGGCAACCTGGTTGTCGTGTTCCCTTCGTCAGGGACTGCTGGTTCGTCCGCGACACCAGCCGGTATGGGCGCGTTATCGGTGAAGTCGGCATTGGGCAGTGGCGAACTGCTCCGTTGAGGCGGGGTGTTGTGATCGAACGTGCTCGTCATCTCGGTCGATGGCTTCTTCTGCAGAACCGATTGGTCTTGATCGGCGTTCGTCGCCTTCTCGGAATCTTCGATCTCGGCGCCCCTCGCCGTGGGAACCTGAGAGCGCAGGTTACATCCCCGCGTGCGGACGCCTAACGACTTCGATGGAGACTTCCGCGGAATATGGGGCAGGTCGGATACGGCGACTGCAGAAGTCGTCGTCGACAACAAGGAAGATGTCGACAAAGACACCCGGCCGGCTGGAGCGGGAGGGATGAGAGCAGGCGGCGGATCAGAACCTGTTCCGGATGCGGTATCGGCCCTGCGTGTGTTTGCCGCTCCGTCACCATCAGGTATCCTGACTTGGCTACTTGCCGGTCGCTTCTTCGCACGAGCAGGTTGAATGCGAGCGGGCGCTGTCGGCTGGGAAGAATCTGCAGCTCTGCGTGAGCGCTTCGGCCCGTTCTTCGGGCATTCGACTTCCTCGTTCATGTTGTCCGGACGGATGAGAGAGGACGATGTGCACTGTGGAAGGCGACGGCGCAGCAGGCCGGAAAAAGACGAGGATGGAAGGTTCGGATGAGGTGGAGGAAACTGGAGGTGGGATGACGTCGGTGACGGAGTTGTCGGAGCAAGGGTTGGAAGGAAGTGGCGTGAGGACGGCCTTGTGGGGGCGGCGACTCGCAGCGTTGAAGTGGCTACAATTCGCTGTACACGCAATTATTATTACAGTGTAAACTGTATTCAAATCAAAACATTTTCACTGTACGCGTATGGCGTGGATGCCGTGGAGGGTGGTTCTGGCGCCCTGTGCAAACCACATTCCACGTAGTCCAAGAATGTTTACAGAGAGGAAAGCAGTATCCATTGCATTCCTGTTTGAGGGGACCGTACATTTTACTAGAAATTTGCATGTGAGCACCCGCCGTGGTGCTGTTTCAAGCCCGTGTACATTATACCTGTACAGCAAGGTGGCCTCTACATCTTTGGCGTAGCGTACATTCAATGTAGCCTACGCCTACGCCACAACAATTTTCTGTGTCACGTGAACCACAAAGAACGAGCTCGTTAATTTACGTTCATGCCCGAAGCGAAGCGCACGACCATTATTGCACATGCTTCCTCATCAATAATAGCTTTTCGTGTACATACTTCGATATTAGTGAACATACTGACGCCATGCACTGACTGTGCCATCCGATACAATTTTATGGTCATGAGTCTAGTCGAATGTTGGATCCCTCAGCACTTTGAACCTCTACGAGTACATGAAGTCCCTCCTTAATTTAATGCCTGCACCGACCCCTCCTTCATTGCCTTCATTCACAACACGCAGTATAGTCAGAGGTGTTTCTCACTGATACTACACCCAACGCAGCGACTTAAACATAAATGATTCAACACGTGCTATAGCAAGTTCTATAGACCCTTACCCCCATATCATCACACGTATAGCAATCAACACCATATTGCTTGTCCCAGTCCTGGAAGCCTCTCTACTTTCTGATGGGATTGAGTCTCAACAGTCTGTATGAAACCAGTACCAGAAGAGCAGTACGGCACTCGAACACAATCACCACAGGTATTGCAATTAACAGCCTCCCCCTTGCGCCCGTCCGGGTAATCCTGGCTTACGTCTCCCTGGCGTCTGATGGGACTGAGTCGCAACTGTCTGTAACTGACCCGCAACACCAGACCAGCAGTACTCCTGTTGGTCACCAGTATTTATACCGTACTTATTCGGCCGACGGAAGCGGACACCGTGCCTTTCACTCAGGAAAAGACCCCACTGTTCAGAACAATACTTACCATCATTACCTATGCGTACCTGAACGAACCTGAACGCAGCCGGCACATATCCCAGCATTGGTCACAGAACCCAATTCGTTTCGACGTACGGCATTGCATATCCAGGGGATCTATTTCCGTGCTTCCAAGATAGTCCGGTCGGCCAGTGCAACTTATCGAGAGACGCAGACACAGTCATGGATATGGCTCATACCTGCACTGTGCACTGATTATCTCTCTGTTCATATAAACGGCATGCAACTACCTCAACCATTCACCAACACCTCACTCGTCCACGAACCGCCTCGAGAAGGCCCTCACCGCCATTCAGTGAGGCCTATCCCACCGAATAAAGAGCTCCCCCACCCCCAAAAAATTGAAAACACAATACCCGCCAAGTCCTCAGCGCTGCACGACTCAGAGTTTTTTTTATAAGGTCCACGATACCACGGGCCCGTTCGATCCTTCACCATGCAATGGGCCATGGCCGGCGCGCCTTGACGTTGACGCGTCAAGGCGTGGCGTACATTTCTTTGAGACTGGCACAAGGTCCACATGGAGGCCTCCTTCATAAATTTCAATTAGAAATTAGGAGCTCAGGGCACCTGAGATATCCAGGGTCCCTATAGCCACGCGTATGTACGGCTGCAATGCTGATGAGCCACGAGTATATTATGCGAAAAGGCGCATGTTGAAATGCGGTCTCGCGCATAATTCAAAACACACCCAAGCCGAACCTCGTCCCGCGATTATTCCTCATGGCCGTGAAATTAAGTTCCATTTTACTTCCTGCACGGGCAATGCACCCCTTGAAATTTTAACGGAACGGTATTTCTACGCTCTCCATTGCATTGCATTGCATGGTGCCTCACAGCTTTCACACACCCAACTCACGACACCCAATCCTCCCAAAGGGGCCTTACTGTTACTTCCCGGCCGGTTCATCGCTCTACGCCAACTGCTTCGTGATCATCAACGCTTCCACGGACAAGTTCTGCACTGCTCTTGCCCGAGGCTGTCCTTTAGCCGGCCACTCTGCGCCCGCAATAACGCACGTGAACAAAGTCCGCCTTCGCCTTCAATCCAGCCGACTGCGAACCCTGCTTGGTAAGTTACTCACCACTAGTGGTAAGCGACAGCTGTCGCCAAGCAACTTAACCTGACTGAAGTCTGGTAAAGGCACCTGCGACCGGCCGGACAAACGAGTCCGAGAGACGTCTTCGACTCACGCGTCTTCCCGATCACCGAACACGTGCAATCACGCTAGCTCGCGGCCGCGCGGAACGCACTGCGCGCAGTGACTTCTACAAGTCGGGGCCATCCCTCTCGCATACCTTCCCGATCAAACGCACGGATGCTTTCGAAGTGAATTCTCTCCAACCCGACATCAGCATATTGCCGTACTGGTTCAAGTTTTTCCGTACCGGAAACCAAGAAACCGGTTCGCCTCCAACCCAGTTCTGGGAAGAACTGCGATATCCAACCGGCCGGTTCAAGGGCGTAAGGCATCAGTACTTCGAGCAGTCAGTACCGTTCATCACCGTTCATCACCACCAACGTCTACCTAAAACACAAGCACGCGGCCGCAGGGACTTGCGGAACATTCGAAGTCAACCGCCAAAGTCGTGTCTGCCTCCTGACGGCAATTCTCCCCGGTGGTTACCAACGTCGCTGAACGGGGTCAGAGTCCTGGAACGATCCTGCCGGATTTCGCTGAGAGCACGCCACATCAACTCAAGTTCGGATCCCAATCTGTTAACGGCACGGAAACAAGTTCGGTTCCCAACCTTGCAACAACCCGGCCGGGGTGGATACCACTGTTGTGGCACACCATATCCGTCATGGTCAACGGTGCAAAACGAGTGTCACGGCCAGGGAGACACGGTAAGAACGGCGTGCAACGTGCAGCGAAGATCCGTCGGTCCATGTATCCAGGGGCGACCAAAGTGGACAGAAATGATCTGGCCGTAAGCCGAGCTGCTCAATTCTTGGACAGGTCGAACGACGTGGAACTGACGTCAGAGACCCAGATGCTAAACCCCACCGGGGATGGCCATGACCAGATCGGGCCCGTGAACACCTCAGCTAATGATGCACGAACTGGCAAAGATGTCGACGACGACGAAGGCAGCCGTTATGGATCCCGGACAGAGGAAATCCCTCTCAGAGTTGAAGTGGGCCCACGTGAGGATGCCGTCCATGAAGTCCGCGATTTGAGTGAAGAGTTATCAGGTGGGGCACTTGATACTGTGCGTTCTTCATCTCATTCCCAATACCTAGCATGTGACGATGAAGTATTACCAAGTGAGCACTATGACATGCATGAAGAAGAAGTGTTACCTGGTCAGGACAGAAGTCCCACTTCTACCTCCACCGACGCCATAGTCCAGCACGGATCACAGAACACTCACTCCATCTCGTTCTTAGTCAAGCGTATCGGCCGTGTCGTGACGTGGGAGCGCATGCTCTCCAACATCTGCTTCGCCGGCCGAAGAAATTTTACAGCGGAACAGTACTCGTTCTTTGCGCAGGCACTGAGGACTGCGAACGGCCGGATAAAGCTAAGAACTTACAAGACCGTGCGGACGACGCAATGGGAGGACCTCATCTTGCACAGTTTTCCCAAGAGCTCTGTTGTTCATCTAGAACACACCCCGCGGCCGCATCAAACACGAGCGTTGATCGACACTGCCAATGGAGACCGCCAGGATGCAAGGGACTGTGTACGTCTCGTCCTGCCCTCGGATTGGGCAAAGTTGGATATTCTGACTTATCCATTCTACGCAGACGTCTTCGAAGGTTGTGAAACTACTCGGCCGGATCCGATGTCATTCGAAAACAGCCCAATTGTGACAAACCGGCGCATGGCGATTGGTGCAGATCTCGTCATGTGGGCAGAATACGAAGACGCCGTATGTCCGTGCGAATCTGGGGACACTGTCCGGTTTTCTTGCCAAGCACCTCCGGCTGGGCCACGAGCGGGAGATGTAAGCGCGTACTGGGTGAAGGGAGCAAGGCCTCGTACATCGGCCGATGTCCAAGGAACATTTGTTGACGGCATATTCAGGACGATGTGGTGCGTCGGGAATGACTCCAGTCGCGGAACAATCAGGTTGTCAGAGACGGAGATTCTTTCCACTGCGGAGAGAAATGTTTACGATGCTATACAATCACGGCCGTGTACTCCCGCAACCGCGGCTGGTAGTGCGTACTTGACTGATGTACAGGCATCGAGCTCATCGGGACCAAGGGAACCGCAGCAGGCAACTATCAGGGGCACGCTTTTACAGGACGAGTTGGACATATATCCTGGAGATGTTGTAGCTGTCATCCGGCCGGATGCTTCGATTAGAACGGATGAGGTCTGCCTGTTTATTGGATCAGCTGTGGCGTACGGGAAGGGAAGATCGGGAGAAAGACTCGCATGGGTTACAGTGGATCGAGCAAAGAGTACAGGCAACTCGTTGTACGTGAAGGTTCTCGCACAGAGCACTGTCCGACGCCTACCGACGTGGCGTCGTGGCCGCAGATCGGTTCCCTACTTCGAAAGAACTCGAACAGCGAATCAAGGTACGCTCCCGTCCGGGATCCCTTACGTCATTTACCGTCTGGCTATCTATGCCGACGGTTTCAAGCAGCATAAGTCATTGGCCGATACGCGTTCAGTCGGCGGCTGTTATATGCTTCCCTTAGGACAATCAATGGAAAACCGGAGATCAACTTGCGCGACAAGAGTCATCTCCCTCACCCCGGACGGGAAATCAACGAACAGTATAATGTATCTTATACAAGAGGACCTTGTGCGAGGTGCGAAGCATGGCTTCCCGGCTGTGGACGCACATGGACGTAGCGTACGTCTATTTCTAGATACTGTCGGCTTTTTTGGAGACTATCCCGCCGTGACAGCAACCACGGACGTGAGAGGGCACAATGGAAGAGCTTTCTGCACTTTCTGCTCGTTCCGACAGAACCCAGCATCGCCATGTGGTACAAGACTGTACTCGACAACAGTTCACAGCAGGAGGCTTGGTGCCGTCCGGTTTGATGAACGTCGGAGAGCTGTACGAGAATGCGTCACTGACGAACACCTACTTCGGCAGATGGGATACGCAAACGTAAGTATGACTGCTGCGGAGGATCTTCCGCTTGTGAGGCTTGCCCGAGACCTCGGCCGAGGAGAAGGACGAGAAATACTGAACAATGGGGAATTCGTCGTTCCGGTTGGCTTTGACTCATCGTTAAGCGCGGCCGCTGCACCGGATCATCTCATAAGCGGTCTGGTTGACAACGTACTCGAAGTATGCTTCGAGCAACTTGGTGCAGCTTCAAAACGATTGTACGTTGAACTGCGCATTATGTCTGACGCGGCCGCGAATGGTCTTCCTACGCAGGGAAGTTTTGTCAGGAATAAGCAAGGTTCCTTCGTGGGCCTCAGGAGCGTGACAATGTCGACGAAGATGTGCCTGTTGCTATGCGCCGTTCCTGCGTTAATGACAGAGTATGACCGGACGGGTAATGAAACTTTCTTACTTCCGCAGAAGCTTCAGCGTCTCGTCGCGTTGTTGCATTACTACCCTTCGGTAGAAGTCGATGGACCACAGGCGCGAGATGCACTCACGGATCGCGGAGCACTACGAGCTCACGGAGAGCGCCACCGAGCTGCACAGGCTTACATTCAGGCGGCAGGAGAAGTGTGCAGTCGCATTGGACCGGCCGGCAAGATTGTGGACAAGCCGAATGCCCACAGGGCGTTAGAGCTCTGTATCTTAACAGTCCCCAATTACGGCCATGTACGAAACTGCAGCGAGCTGCTTTTAGAAATGACGCATCGCAAGTTCAAGGGATGGCTGGAATCAAACTCCCATGCGGACGCGCACATAACCGGCGTGGAACGCGCGATTTCTTCAGATTGGCTAGGACGACTCGGAATTTTGTTCCAAACCTGGCAACATGGCCGTGCCGTTGAGAAGGACTGCGCAATGGTGGGCCTCAAGCGTCTATTGTTAGGAGAGGAGAGTATTCACGTCGATTGTGTGACACGGCCGGGGTCTTCCATGCAAACGCTCTTTGAGAAGGCTCTACCGGATGCGTTCAGTGCACCAGTTGTGAACGAGCTGGAAGCTTGTGGCCAGATCAACAATCCAGCAAATCGAAAGTACAATTGGGTCGTGTGTGGAAGTGTGACGAACCCGGCCGGGAATGAGACCTTGCAGGAAGGGCTCGCCATTCTGCGGAATTGGTACTTGGTGCAAGACAGCAACTACAGTGACAACTTGAAATTGTACAAGTCGGCTATGCTCATCGCCACCAGTGACCTGTCGAGCAGGCGACGGTCATACCCTCATCACACAATTCAGCGTGAATGTTGTGTGTCTGTGGTGACGGGCGTATCTGACATGGAACGGCATGTTATTAACGAACCAACGGACGACCTGACGAGCTGTTTCCTGTACTACGCAGTTTCAGGAATAGTATCAGCGGCCGCCGGGGATATTTGGTGCATAGTACGCGAGATGAGGAACGGACCGACCGGATACTCCGTGGACGGGTCGCCAGTTGCAGTGCTTCAGTTGGGGCGTCACGTTCGGCGCGTCGCAGTATTCCACGTCTGCGACAGTGCCTGTACCCCTTGTGCGAGGGGTGTGACCTTTCAGCACAGTTCTGGAGTACTGGACGGTGGTTTGTTCAGCATAGTAGCTCGGGAGGACGGATATCCACCGCAAATGGGGTAATTCGTATGTAATCAACATGCAGTCCTAGAAACGATATTTAGGCAGCGAAAAAGCACGTGCTCGTACCACAGCATTAAATTATGCAGCTACCGACACAAATAGAGACTGTATGCCCCTCAAATTAAAGTGATATTGGTTTTTAATTCCTTCGTTTTCTTATTATTAAAGTGGCATGTCCTTTTATGTATGCAACACCACCTTTTCTTTAGGTCATAACCACGATCAAATACAACCGTATATCGTTCCTTTCAGGATAGTGTGTTTCCTTACGACCATGTCACCTTGGTTTATATAGTACTGTGCATCGTTCAATTATGTTCCTTTCCGGACTAAATTGAAAGGATTGGTTTTCTACTATATGCAAACCCCGTCCACCTAGGTTCGCATGTAATTTTAATACTAATTGGTCAGATTTATGTTGATCGTCGTATTGTCTTATTTAGATGGGGTTGCATTTACTTCACTCCTCGGCAAATCTGGTATAGTCTGATGCCTTTATATGTAGTAGGTCGTGAAGTCTTCGTACGAAAACATGCTGGTCTATTTTACGTACATATCCATATAATTAGTACAAGCCGTCCTTTTATTTAGTATTGCGTGTTGAGTTTTGTACGAAGGCATGCGCGTCTATTTCACGTACGTATGCTTATAACTTGTACGCTCCGTCGTTTTATTTGGACCGCACATGCTCATAATAGGACGACGCGGCGCAGTCGTATAGGCGCATGTGGATCAAAGTACGTACCATGTACACTAATATCTGACACGATGGTTGAGTATTAGAAGGACATGATATACAACGTACACAATCTAGTGAAACACCATGTAATCTAGTGTTCTGTCGGGTACGTTAGCACCATAATTTCTAGTGATTATAGTGGTTCACTATTACTTAAACACTAGAATAGGCAACAGAATGACATGAAAAATTACCGTTTTTACCATGCAGTGCGACGAAGTTCGTCGCCCGTTACCGGTCCTCTCCGGGGAATCGCGGCCAGCGCAGCGCAGAAGGGTGGACGACGAGCATGCCAAC
>JAULBV010197269.1:0-18991 GCA_032358295.1 Pterothamnion heteromorphum | reverse complement strand
GACACGTTCACCGGCGTGAACCTCTTCGGGGCGGTAGCGGCGTTTACATCGGCGCCGGTGGAATCACCGATGGAGACATATCTTTGGTTCTTTGAGAATTCATTTTGCCCCTTGGGGTGTACAGCAGATGAGGTGGCGGACGGTGGGCGGTGTGGTGATATGGTTGGGAGCCTCTGGCGTCATGCAGTCCTGAGAGTGGGAGAGTGGTTGAGCGCGCGCCCAACCGTTCATCACCGATGGTGAAGACGTGAATTTATTATTGTCTAACAGGGCCGTTTTAACTTGGGCAGTTGGTGCCTTCTTCGGACCTTCAATAAATCTAGTGGGCGACGGCGTTGCCGAACTTCAGTCATTTCTTGAGATGTCCCAGCCTGAAATGGGTTGTATGAACGTCTGGGGAGAGTATGTGGTGCGGACTTCGGCCCAACGGCAGGTGGTCGCCGTGAGTCACGATGAGTGATGCGGTGATGGACCGTGCGACGTCGCTGCCAGGCAACCGCAACAGGGCCCCAGCACTGAAATTGAAGAGCCAAAGAAACGTAGCAAATAAATATATTTAAATAAATATAAAATGGACAAGGCGCAGTCGCCGGGACCGTTCGAAGAGGGCGACTGACGGCGGCAGTCCGCTTGCTCGCATCGCCAGGATGCGTACAAACCCGCCTCATCGCTTCGAACCCCTCGACGAATGAAGCCATTGCTTACCGGCAGCGATCCGCAAGTTTTCTTCAACGAGATTCGATTCCGTGGGGGGATTTTCAGAGGTTTCCTTTATTGGCTGCAATGGCCTGACGCGGTGGCTCAGTCGCTGGCGAATATAGAGAAAAATAATTATTCAGCTTCCTCCCGATGCAATCGGAATTCACGGGAGTTAACCTTCCTTTCGGCAGAACCCCCCACTACGCCAGTACGCCAGGCATTATATAATAACAACTGTCGCGGCCTCCAGCGCGGAAGATCCACAACCCCGTTTGAGCTTCCCTATTGGTCCACTGGGACGGGCGGGAGCTCTTACATGCGGTCCCAGGTGTAGATCCTCTCGTGCAACGCGCAAAACTCTATCGGTCTTTGCCTTTCTTGCAGCACCATACATGACCACATGCATAGGCAGTAGTTCACCCCGCGCCATGCTCTGCGGCCCACGCTATCGCGTAAAGTAGTTAAAAAGTCGAGTGGACTTTGGCACTCGCTACCATCAATTCAGTTCTGGATGGTTTACATTTTGAATATGCCGTCCACTTCAGTCACATCAACACCGTTACTATGTGACGTGGACTTGCTGTAGATTGTACCACAGACGGGAGGAGACATTGAATACACAGAGAAGTTCTACCTTCATCTCTGTTCACCGTACGTCGGCCTCAACCCTGAACAAGTACAGTACATGATGCACCGCGGCTTCAGGTTTACCAAAGCCGCGGTATTCTTAGCCTCCTTTTCAGACTCTGCAGTGTCTTGTACTCGCTAGACTGATGCCAACAGTGAACTATGCTAATGGGCTACAACTCGTTCTTTCTATTCTTCATCTCGGTTTTCAGGACTGCTAGTCCATGCGAGCATCATGGATGTACCGTTCAAGGCTACAAGATAGAGAGTGCTATGTATATCGTATTCACACATGTCGTGTACCAACGGAGATACAGGCAGCCCATGCGTCTTGCACTGTACGTGGTTGAAAGACAATGAACAACACACACAGCGCATTATTCTACGTTCAGCACCATCGAAGCAATGGCGCCCAAAGTCATGCTTTCGTCAAGGAAACCGGAAGAACAGTCGCTACGAGGACTTACCCGTTTATATATATCAGGTCAGTCTTAATATCAGGGAACCTCGGAGTACCCGAGATACAGTAGCTACCGCGACTTCGCTACACATATGCTGTGGAATGCGGGCTACTACTACAAACGGACGCCTTGTACATAGACCTGCTTGGAATTATTGGCGTCGCGAACTGGGTGCTCAGAAGGAAGTCGATGGGGCGAAGAGCAGTATGCATTCACAAACCTCGGCTGTTCACGAGCCAGCAGCAGCAAAAGGCAGGGCTGGCAACTAGCAGCAGTGCAGTACAGATTGGGGGATTGAGAGCTGATTTAATCTTATATTGCGTTGCATCTCAGGGCATACTCCATGCTACGGTGGGCTTGGTGAGTGAAGGATGTTGGCCGCATGTTAAACAATGCCGTGTATCCCAAACAGAAAGTGTGTGCTTGGATGACACGGGGGTCTGATATCAGACAGGTCTAACGGTAATACTATAAACGGAAACAGAAGAGACGAGACTTGAGGGGACGGACTCGAAAGCTCTTCCCGTTTAAATCTATTTGAACAACTTCTCATTTGTACCGAAACGGCCCACGTGACTATTTCAACTCCGGAGGAGATCCTCTATGCCTCTGCGTCTGAACGGATACGGTGCACTAGACGAAGGGTGGTACTGTAGTGGCTTACCGGCTCGGACTCCTCTAGTTTCAACGTGGTTTTCTACCCACTGTGCCCCGGAGGTTCGGTTGCCGTCGAGACGGTGGACAGATTGTGACTGAGGCAACACTCTGTGCATGAATATCAGAAAGGGCACGAAATCGGTGTGTACAGACAGCATGTGGCATTCCTAGTGGTGCGTGGATGGCATTCGGCGTTGATGGTTTCTGCGCTCCGCTTTTTTCGGATAACAGCAACGCCTTCGAACGACTGTTCTACTGGCCCTTCAAGCTCAGCTTATGAAACATGGGCCAAGTTTTTCAGAGACAGCCATGAATAGTCGCCGTGCACCGTCCCCGTGCAAAGAATTGCACGGGACACGTTCTACTGCGCCTCTGTTACTCTAGTACTCGCCAAAGAATGACACCGTGTATCGACCGAAGGCCTTTGCAGTTTTACAGCGATGCATAAATAGGACCGCTATTCCGGCACGGTCGGATAAAAAAAGAGCCCATCTTTCTGTGTTCAAACTGCCGCATATGTACACTTCAACTCGAGGTTGCTAATTGTACTGTGGAAACAAGGCGTAGACCGCGAGGTACTGACACACCCATCACCGACATCACAAAACGGGAGTCGCGTTTCACCAATTCACACACTATCTACCGCCCACGGCAAACTGAAAACAACCGCGGAAATTCTGCCGGCCCTTCAAGCTCAGCGTAGTGAAACGTTGGCCAAGATTGAGAGCATCCACCAGTTGCCACGCATCATCTCAATGTATTGAATTATATGGGCCCAGTTCTACTGTGTCGCTGTTACTTTGGTACATGCTGAGGAAACACGCCGTGTATCAACCGAAGGCCATTGCAGCGATGCAGCCATACCTGAATATGACAGCTGTTATGGCACTGTAGGTAAGAGAAAGAACCCATCTTTCTGTTCTCGAACCACCGCATATGTATGTATGCTTCATGGGAGGACGCTCATAGTGCTGCAGAACAAGGCAAGGCAATACGTCCGACCAGCAGCGAGGTACTGGCACACTCATCACCGACACCCACGTTTCACACAATACAATGTACCTACTGCCGAAAACCTGCTGAAAACAACCAACGGCATTCGCAGCCGCGCATTGATGGCAAGTCCATCGGGGGCCACAATCCCGAATTGGATGCTTCCCCTTTCGGACAGACACTGCCGATTCGACCGACCCACACCACGAAGTCTGCGTAGCGAACAATACGAGATGACGAACGATCGCCCTGGACGCGCACGGAGTCATCTGGCGCGAATCGGAACAGGCACTGATGGAGGCAGCAGGCACAGCCGCCGGGAAGCGTGGAAGAGACGCAGCACGCGAATACCACCAACTCAGGAACGAGCTCACAAAGCGCAAGGCTTTTATACACAGCGGCAGCAATTAACCCGCTTTGAGAGGTACTTGAAGGCCGCGCCCACCCCCACACACACACAGAGCGTATAAAGAGGTTCGCCGCAGACCTACATGCAGCCCCGTTCACCATCCTACCGCCATCGTCCCCCATTGTAGCCCGCTGGCACTGTAACGCACTGCGATGTGTACCGCGCGCATATGCGCGCTCGCGATGTGCAGCAATATTACGTGCACGCTGCATATGTGCACCAATCAGCAATGGGTTATTGCGTGTGCGATCACTTGACTCAACTCCATTCCGGAGTGAGTAATCTCTAACGTCAACGCGCCTAGCTCGCCACGACATCGTTCTACCTCCTCACCGCGTTGCGCGTACTGCGCGGCGATGATAGTCTATAGTATATAGCCGGAGGACCGCACACAATAAACCATCATCCTTCATCTTCACCCATCAGCTCTACCGCCTGCAACAAGCCAAAGTAGCCGGGATGCCTTTAAACTGCTTTAAAAAAAACGGAAGCACCGAGCGAGTAACCTGAAGAGAGGGCGTCTACCAAATCCGACATCTTTGTTGAAACATTCCCTCTGCAGACACGTCGGTGTTGCGAAAGGGTGAAGGGAATCTCTAGCTTCGGTTTACTCAGGGCGCATATGCAGCGGCTTATAGAGAGGAATATATTGCCGCCACATATGCGTTGGTTCCTTGTCAGATACTATCCGTACGACTTGCAGGATGTTCGTCCTGTGGTGGTAGTCGGAGTGGCAGGTGAACCCAGCCAAGCTCCATAGAGGCTTTGGTCCACCACGGACGATCGCAGTCACATCTACCGTAGTCGTTCTCTAGTATCGACGTCGTTCTAACTATCAACCACGCTCCAGTCCGGAGTTAGCCACCCTGGACCAGTACAGTAGTCTACGTGTAACATGGTTAACCTGTTCACCACCCGTGCTCGGGCAAGTACACAGATCCATGTCTACACCGCCCCTGAGCTATGTGGTGTAACCATATTGCTCATAAAGATATAGAAAGGATCTGCATTGCCTTTCTCGTCAGTCTCATGCGGCGCTGGGTTGTTTGTAGGTATTCTTGGACCATGTCCGGGACGTCCTCATTAAGCGTGAGGAGAGGTAGCCAGGTCCAATATTGCATGTCTGGAAGGCCCACCCACTGAACGTGAGCATGACTACCGTCGGCATTTTCCACAATGTTCATGATCCCATCTATGAGTTCATATCGGGACTCCGTTCTGTCTGCTAGTTCTAGCATCTCTTGCGGAACAACTGTGTTTTCGCTCGATGGCCTGTACAGTTGTAAGCGAGCGCAATGTACGCGATCGGTACATGTTCCATCCAGCTTGGAAACATCATAGACGAGCTCACTAACCACATTAGTGATTCTGCGTGGGCCAATCCATCGAAAATTCAGCTTGTGTCCACGGTCTTGGGCACGGCGGACAAGAACAAAATCTCCTTGAGAAAAAAGAGGCTGTTGGATATTAGTACTTCTGTTGCGTGCAGCGAGCTGCCTTTTGCGATTCTGTGAAACACTGACCGAAACAGCCTTATGCATCGCAGAGATGGATTCTTGAAGTTCATCCAATTGTATCAACTGCTCTGCGCGCAACCGGTCAATTTTTAGGGCTATGGGTGCCTGCAATGTTGACTCCCCATGCCGGATTGAACGCTTTGGATGAATTCCGTTCATCACTTGGAAGGGAGAGCGCTGTGGTCCATCCGAATTTTTACCTAGACGTTTCAGGGGTTCTTCTTTCAAGGAAGACTCGACGATAGGGAGTACTGTTTCCCAGTCTTGAGTTCCAAGTTTGAATTCTGTTATCAGAGTTCTGCACGCCACTGGAACATGTCGATTCATATTTTCCACTGTTCCGTTAGCCCACGGGGAATAGGCCACAGTAAATGAATGGTTGATGTGATAGTCGGATGCAAGACTTTGCATGACACTGTTCTTGAAGTGGGCGGCGTGGTCGGATACCCAGCACTGCATGGTAAAAACCATAAAACGACATGTCATTTTATGCCATTCATTTGGTGATTAACTATTTGTGAAACATTGTATTCACCAAATATTCTAGTGCTAACGTACCCGACAGAACACTATATTTCCGGTGTTTTACTATTTACGGTAGGTAAAATAACATTGCACCGTAAGAGCCTCATACAGTGAAGCACCAGAATTTAGTAAGGAGTCTGCGTACGATATGCATGACATCATGCCGAATTATTAGTACATCGATGGGAAATTGAGTACTTTCCATGTTGTATTGTATAATTTACTATCAGAAATTGTTTTACGTGACATGCTGTACTAGTAATCCATCATATTGTTTTGTTTCTGCGAAAGATCGTGCGTGGTTCACTATTAGTATAACATGTTGGGCTATTGAAGCCACATGTAGGCTTCTGGGTATACCATGTCGCCTCACGTAAAGTAACACGACGGTATGTTTTGGTGATACGGACAATTAAGTAGATAGCATGGCTACCAATGGAAGAGCAGCACTTAAAAAATAATGGATTAGGAATTTTATTAAATGTCATGCGTTCCTATTAAGATGTGGTAAAGTACAAAGATAAGCGACGTGGTATGCCAATAAAAGAACATGGGGTGCTATTAAATTAACATGGCTCATAACGTTTATGTCACGTGGACATGCGTAACGTAAGGGGTGTACATGATAAAACTGCATGAAGACGTATTTAGGTAAAACCGTTGCTAAGTTATAGGCGGCGATCACAAAACATTGCTGAATAACATCGCATGTTCTACAAATAAAGTATCATGCCATATTAAACAATCTGCGTAGTGATTTACTAGCCATCAGAGTAAATATTTGCAGTGAAACACTGCATCGCGTAGTAGAACACAACGTACAATGTTTATTGTGTCCTTCGTAACTTACTAGCGCTGTTGGCTAATAAGCAGATCGATATCTTAAATTGTACAGCATTCACCCGAAATGGGGGGTACCCGTCTGCCCGTCCTACAATGCTGTATATACCTCCTTCCAGAACACCCGCACTGTGCCTGAATTGCCCTGGTCCTCCGCCTCTCACACAGGCGCTATCACAGACATGGAACAAAGCAACGCGGCGTACACGGGGGCCGAGCCGGAGCACAGCAACACGCGATCCTTCCAGAGAGTACCCAATCGATCCCTTGTTCATCTTCCGGACGACGCACCATACTTCTTTGGCGGCCGCCGACACAATTCCCAGAACAGCGTAGTACAGCAAAGAGCCCATCTCCTCGTCCGTGGCGTCCGTAATAATCTGTCGCTCCACATCACTGTGTCTCGCTACCACAGATACACAACACCCCTCTTGGATCGTATGGTGAGGGTACGAACGCCTCCTGGTTGTGAGCGCACTCTGAGCAATGAACATAGAGCACTTGTACCAGACCAACTTATGACTCAAGTTGGCGCCTTGCACAGAGTACCACTTCCTCAAAATGGCCAGACCTTCAGGCAAGAATTCGACCCCGGCCGGGATTTTCACAGTTGCACCTACTATCCATGCATACGTCCGATTTTCCGGATTGTTAATCTGCCCAGATGCGTCCAACTCCTCCAACACAGGTCGACTGAATGCGTCCGGCAGGGCATCCTCGAAAACCTTCTGCAGGTTTGCTCCGGGCCCGGTTTGAGGAGATACATGAAGGCTTTTTTCTCCCAGCAATAGGCGTTTGAGTCCGACCAGTGCGCATTCTTTTTCCAGATCAGTTCCTTTTTTCCAAGTCTGGAACAAAATACCGAGCCGACCCAGCCAGTCTGAGGATATCGCACGTTCCACAGCGGTGATATGTGCGTCCGGGTGCGAGTTTGATTCGAGCCAACCCTTAAATTTTCTATGGGTCATCTCCAGGAGCAGTTCACTGCAGTTACGAACGTGACCGTAGTTTGGTACTGTTAGAACGCAGAGCTCCAGAGCCCTGTGGGCATTGGGTTTGTCAACAAATTTGCCGGCCGGCCCGAGTTCATGGCAGACATCTGCTGCTGCTGCGATGTACGTGCGTGCTGCTCGATGCCTCTCACCATGAGCATTGAGCATACCCCGACGGGTGAGCAAGTCATATGCTTGTGGGCCGTCCACTTCAGGTGACGGATAGTACTGTAATGAGGATACAAGACGCTGTAGGTTCTGAGGTAGGAGGAAAACCCTGCTTGCATGGTGTTCGTACTCGGCCAAGAACGCCGGGACCGAACAGAGCAGGAGACAAAGTTTGGTGGACATAGTTACACTGCGCAGGCCCATGAACGACTGGTCTTTGCACTTCAAGAACATTCCTTGAGTGGGAAGTCCGTTCGCGGCCGCGTCCGATACCATGCGCGACTCAACAAACCTGCGTTTCTCATTGTTGCCGAGCTGACAGAAGCAAACTTCCAAGACGTTGTCTATCAGTCCGCTCACGAGATGGTCGGGAGCGGCAGCGGCGCTCAACGTTGAATCAAACCCGACCGGGACAACTGGTTCACCGTTGCTCAAAAGCTCCCGATCTGCTCCTCGGCCGAGGTCTCTCGCGAGACGGACAAGGGGCAGGTTCTCAGCTCGTTCTAGAGACATGGTTGAAAATCCAAGTTGCCGGAGCAGGTGTGAGTCTTTCACGTTCTGTCGGATAGAATCTCGTCTCTTGTCAAACCGCATTGCCCCCATTCGCCTGCTATGCAGAGCTGTAGTGTACAGTCTCGTACCCGACCGGGCTGAGGGGTTTTCGCGAAAGGAGCAGAAAGTGCAAAATGAAGTTGCATTATGGCCTCGTACGTCCGTAGTTGCAGTTACGGCAGGGTAATCGCCGAAAAACCCGACTGTGTCCAAGAACAAACGGACAGATTTTCCTTGAGCATCGATTGCTGGGAAGCCTTTGTTTGCACCATTCACGAGGTCTTCGCGAATCAGTTCCAGTACATCATTTGTGGATTGCCCGTCCGGTGTAAGGGAAAGTACCCTCGTTGCACATGTGGTTCGCCGATTCTCAGCCGATTGACCAAGCGGTAGCATATAGCACCCGCCAACTGACCTTGTGCCCGCAATAGATTTGTGTTGTTTGAAGACATCGGCGTATATGGCCAGCCGATATACAAGATACGGCAACCCGGACGGGAGAGTTCCCTTATTACTGCTCTGCTTCTTTTCGAAGTAGGGAACGGACCTACGGCCTCTGCGCCAACGTGGAAGTCCTCGTACACTCTTCACCGCGGTAACCTGTACGTACTGCACATCTCCCTTCGTACTTCCCCGACCCGAAGTCACCCAAACAAGCCTTTCTCCCACTCTACCTTTCGCGTAAGCGACAGGAGATCCGACGAACAGGCATACGTCATTGCTCGGTACTGCGACGTCCGGCCGGATGAAAGCGACAACGTCCCCAGGAAATAGCTGTAGCTCATTGCTGCACACAGTCCCTCGAATCGTAGCCTGAGCAAGCCTTTGTCGTGACGGCCCTGTCGGATTGTCTTCCGCCCCACTCCCTGCACTATGTACGTCGATCGGACAGCACGGCCGTGATTGAAGTGCCTCGTAAATGTCAAGTTCTGCACTTGAAAGGTCCTGCATCATTGTGGAAGGCAATGAACAACATGAGTCCTGGCTTCCCACGCACCAGATGGTACCAATCCTGCCATCAACCAGTGTTTCTTGAACACCATCCTCCCCACTTCGACGGTTGCCCATGAGCCAGTACGCACTGACTTCGGCGGATCCTGTTCCGGTCGGACGTGAATGGCATGGGAAGCGGACGGTGTCCCCATACTCGCACGGGCAAATGGCATCGTCATACTCTGCCCATAATATCAAATCCGACCCAATTGTCATCCCCCTATGCGTCACGATGGGGCTTGCTTCGATAGACAAGGGATCGGGGTGAGCAGTCTCTGTGCTGCCAAATACATCGGCGTAAAACGGAAACGTCAAAACGTCCACTTTGGCCCACTCTGAGGGAAGAATGAGCCTTACGCAGTTCTTCACATCCTTCTGTTCGGTGTTACTAGTTGCTGTAACAGTGCCCATCGAACGCGGCCGCGAAGAGTCTCGAAGATAGACGATTGAGCTCTTTGGAAAAGAATGGGAGATAAGGTCCTGCCACTGCGTCGTGCGCACAGTCTTGTACGTACGGAGCTTCACACGTCCGTTAGCAGTCTGTAGGGCCTGCGCAAAAAACGAGTACTGCTCGGCAGTCAGATTGCGGCGGCCTGCGAAGCAAATGTTTGAAACCATTCGCTCCCATGTCACGACCCGGCTGATGCGCTTCATCAACGACGAAACGTCTGGAACCAAAGATACCTGATCCGCTTCTTCTATGATGCTTTCCGTGGGATCTGAGATCGGTTCCGCGTCCTGGCCAGGAAGTACTTCTCCTTCTTGAAACCCGGACGGGTACACCGGCGAGAAAATGACATCGCCGCAGTGGAGGTCTTGTGAACACGTCGAGTTCGAGACTTCGGAATGTGAACGATCCGCACTGACGACAGTATTTCTGGGCGTTTGGTTTCCGTCTTGTCCCGTCTGTGCCAATGGCAAGTCAGAACTTGCGCTTTCTTCAACACGCTCCACAGTATCCATTTCACCGCGGCCACCCAGGTCATTCGATCCGTCCGGACAGGCAGTAACTCCAATTTGGCTCGGTCCCGCTGTTTGGCTTTGCGGTCTGGTGTTGTTGAGGAATTTCAACGCCCTGTTTATGGCGTCGTCGTTCTTGTCCACAGTCCCAGATCCTGGGTACAAGCATCGACGAGATTTGCCGGCTCGTTGTGCACCGTACATACCAAGGGCTGCTCTTCGTACGCCTCGGTTCTTTCCGTTGACCATTGCTGATGGCCCGTCCGGGAAGGATATGCCTGATGTCCTTCGCACTCTTGACCGGGAAGAATAAAGCTCGTGGCGCACGTGGTCTTGCCTGATGAAGATGAGGTGGCCGTAAACGATGCCTGAGCCCCGATAAGATGCAAGCCTTTATCTTCACTTGTCGCGAAAGCCGCGGAAAATGTATCGGCTTAGGCAGGTGCTTGGAAGTACTGGCCGGATAGTCCAGGTCGTTGGATATGTGCTCGCTCGCTATTGCGGTTCGTTCCAGCTCGTGCTGTGCAGCAAGACCGTTCCCGATATCTCCGTCTTGCTAAGCCAATCGGTATATCCGGCCGGATGAGCGCGCCAGGTTAAAGCGATGCAGACGAGGAAGATCCCGGTTGGGTACGGAGGTCAGGATACCACAACTTTCCAGGTCGTGGTAGTCTTATTCCCAGTCGGATGAGCTCGCAAAGTTGATATCCGATCGGAACAGGGCGCGAAGTTGAAGTACTTAAAGCAACGGAGATGTCGAATAACCCGGCCTGGCAGGGAGGTCACGGTACGGCGACAATCCAGATGTTTGTCGACTTATTTCTGGTCCGATGTGCGGGCCAAGTTGAACGCGGATCCGCGTTTTCGAACTCGAGTTAAAGTATCCCGGCCGGGTCAGGGTGTGTCTCGGTAACTGGAAGACTGATCTCGGACTTGTCGATATCTGCTTGGGTGAACGCCCAACTTCAACCAACGCAGGGGAGGCTGAACCACGGAAGTCTGGATTTAGTGAAGTTGCAGATCTTGCTCGCCTTATTCCCAGTCCGATGAGGGCGCAAAGGTGAAGCGACCCTTACTCGCAGTTTGCGTCGTCGAGCAATACCGACTTGACGAACTGACAGTTCTTGATGCCCTGATACCCCGGTCTTGGGTCTATCCGGTCGGATAAGCGCGCCAAGTTGAACCGACGCAGAAGACGAAGATCCCGGCCGGGTAGGGAGGTCAGGATACGACGGCGTTCCAGATCTTGGTCGTCTTATGCCCAGTCCGATGAGCGTGCAAAGTTGATGCGACTCGGAGTTCAAGTATCCCGGACGGGGCAAGGAATTGCACTGGACTTGGAAGACCTGGAAGACTGATCTTGTGGGTATCCGCTTGGGTGTTCACGCAAGTTGTACCGACGTAGACGTGCAGTACCACGGCCGGGCAGGGAAGTAAGCAACCCTGGACGGAAGTTGCAGATCTTGGCCTTTTGGATATCCGTTCGGAAGATGCGTGCGTCAACCGGCGCAGAAGGCGGCGCCTCGTCGGTAAGATGAAGGGGATCGTCCGGTACGGGGAGTACGGGAGGAATATGACAGCTGAGACAAGACGAGGGAGTGATGAATGAGGATGCGAGTCGGCTTTTCTTGGGTTCTGATGTACAACGTAGGGCAGGTGGTCATGCCGATGCCGAAATTGAGGGGATCGTACTGAAAGAAGCGGTCCAAAATGGCGTAGAAATACGAGTAGGCGCTGTTCTGTAATTTTCTGGACTGTAATCTTGACTTGTGCGCGATGACTTGATCACGGAAATTCGAAGTTTCTGTAGTGAACCGCGTGATGCAGTCCAGTGTCAGGAGTATGTCGCACTCGGGATGTGCGCAATTATAAAGAAAACCTAAAATGCTAAGGAAACGCGCAGTTCCATTCCTTTTACCAATCTCCGGAAGGCTCGCTCCGGGAGCGGAATGTTCCATTGTGCTTCAGAAGCACAAGGGAACACTCAGCATAATCTGCTGGCTTCAATGGGCCGCGCCCAGAACGACAGTGGGAGAGAGAGAGAATTTGTGATATTAATACTGCGTTATCCATCCAGCAGAAGGGAAACTTATGTCTAAGTACGTCAGTTCGAATAGTTTCCTGTCTGAATAGACAGTCCCCTGGTTGTCCACTATAAAGTTTGTCATGGCACTCCAAATAATGAACTACCTTATTTCTTACCACAACGACATAGAAATTCATCATTATGCACTTCACCAACTCTATAAACCAGCCAGAACATCAATAATGGACGATGCTTCTAAGAATGATACGTACGATTGAACGAAGCACGAAAAGTCTTTTGCATCAGTGATGTGAAGAGGTTCTGTGATATACCTGGCCGGGGAACGTATTGCATCTCTGCAGGTGACGGGGAAAACGCAGGGACCCTGAGTAATGTAAGCAACGAAATCGCGATTACTAAATACTAACTGCGAACTGCGACGTAATACGAGATGTGAAGCACGTGTGGGACACAAGTTCCCAGATACTACCTGGGAGCTGCGATGTAGTACGTGATCTGAAGCGTGTCTGTGACACTCGGCCGGGAACTCTTGGCAATTCTTTAAGGATTGCATCGGCGCGCTCGGGCAGAAGTACCCAGGTCCCGAACAGGTAAAACTGTGTGAGCATATCCACGCACGTCGCACTTCTCAGGTAAATTGACCTGAGAACTGCGACGTCTTCAGATAAGACGAATACGTTCATGAGAACAGTATTTATACGTATATATATATATATAAAGATATAAAGATATGGAAAGCGTGCGTTCAGATGTATGGCATACTGCCGTGGGTCCGAATCCTACGAAAGTAAGTCCGTACGGAGAGCCAGAATATAATGTGATCTACATCGAACAGTGCAACAGCGGTTGGAGGGTGTGCCTTGGCATGAGGTATCATGACGTAGAGGAGGTGGACTGCACCTCAAGTTAATGACTTAGATACAAAACGTACGTCACAGAGATGCTGTATAATATGTAGGAGCAACATCCAACAATGTGACGAGCACCAAGGCCAGCAGTGTCGCTCATTACGTAACCAGTATCGTGATGGAGCCCAATGGAATATCCAATGGAAAAGGTACACGTCGCTTATATCGTCGTGTCCCCAATGTATTTCGTCCACGTATCACAGTGTGTACTGGGCGTATTGAACTCAGCGTCCTTGCATGCAGTACGCGCCGCCTCACTGAAAATATCTGTGGATTTGCGTGTCGCGCCCGAGTATCAGACAATTCTAAACCACTCGTTCAGCGAGATTTCGGGCATCACATGAATCCTGAATATTGCTTGGATGTTCAAGGCAGACGTTTTTTTTTGTTTCAAATTATGAAATACCTGGGTTATGCAGTGTACGTGGAGGTGTAAGCAAACATTACAGCTCTTACTTGTCGACATGGAAGCGCACTCTCCACGGCAAAGTTTTCCGTCGAAATTCGAAGTCCATTGTTGAACTAACCTCACCGTGCCCAACTCCTTCAACCGGACGTCTGACGCTCGCGTTCTCTGCCCATCGCTTCCGTCCCCGTCACCCGTCCCTTCATGCCACCGTCCCCGAAAAAGCCTGCGAAGATGCCTCGCCGCGCTGCAGATCGGCCAAATGCGGAGCCTCCCGCTCGCGTGCAGCCTTCGCGCGCGACGAAGAAGGCGATCGGCCCTCAAGTTTCCGCCGAACGACGTCCGGCTCAAGTGCAAGCCACGCGTGCGACTAAGAAGCCGACCGCTACCCGTGTTTGCGCCGATCACAGTCCTGCTCAGGCCGAGAATGTTGGTCCGACGACGTCATCCCCTGCTCCCACTCAGAAGGTTTCCGCCGCACGGAAGCAGTTATCCACAACATCTGTCCTTTCCGCTACGTCAACCGCGGCCGCGATGTCGGAAATGCCATCCATCCCCAGAAAGTCTCCTACTACGTCTCGGTCGTCTAGGCTGGGAAGTTCAGAAGATCCAAGCACCGCCCCTCCCCGCTTGCCTCCGTTGCGATCTGTGTTGCCGCCAAGAACGACGCAAGCGATACAGAGGTCCTGTACATCACCGAGGGTGCACGCAGAAGGTCTTGTGAAGCCGCACGAAGATGCCGCAGTCAAGATGTCCGTGCCTCCGAAGAAGAATCATGCTGACATGCAGCAAGAAGTGATCCCAGAAGTACGCGTCTCCATCCCTCCGCCCGCCTCCACCCCGTCTGGTGCTGATCACCGTGTGCATGTGCATGGACCACGAAATCCGGCCGGACTTCATGCTCAAGATTCTCTCAAGCCGTCAGATATGCAGGAACCCGACCCTGCCCAAGCTCCTCTGGACGTTGGAACAGTCCAACCTTCGCCGCAACCAGTTCTAGCGGTTCACAATTCTCGCGACGTGAACACCTCCAATCCCAACAAGACTGCGCACGTACCTGCAGATGCAAATGAAGAACTTCTTCACGGCCGTGTCGACCCTTCATGTGACAAAGAACCGCCACAAGCGCAGATGTCGACATCTACTCCTACTGCGATCGTGACCACCAGCTCTGCTTCGATCCCGATGCCCAGCTGTACTTCTGGAAAGGAGAAGTTGCCACCACTGCAGGACGGACCCCACAGTTCACCTGCACAGCTGACCCCCACTGCACTTGTCTGCGATAGGGCAGAGGCGCACGGCGTCGGAAAAGTCAAACTTGCGAAAGCTGGCGCGTCAAGTAACGAAGTCAAGGAAGTGGCCAAACCAGGCGCAAGATCTGCTGTCACATCAACTTCTCGCACGCATGGTTGCACGGCCGTGACTGAACCCGACCGGGTGCCGATCGCCGCACCGAGCGAACCAATCACCACCGCAGGCCATTCAAGTGGTTCCGTATCTCCGGAACGCGCTGGTGTCGAAAGGACACAAGGGCTGACCCCAGACACTTCGATGCAGCCACAGCCATCTCCGAATACTCCAGAACCGATTGGTACTGCATCCCCTCCTGCTGTGACTCCGCCGATTGCTGAACCGGCCGGTAACCCGTCGACTGGAATAGCTCCCACAATTCCGCATACGGAAGCACGACTTGGACCAGTACTTCGCATGCCCAGCTCGGTTCTACGCAGTGGTTATGCGCATTACCCCTCTCTACACTCTGCAACGGAGGATCATCTGTACCGCAGCAAGATGGTCGACACCACACGACTGACCGGTGACCATGACTGGCTGAGGTATCCAGTCGGACGTCTACCATTTCACCGTTTCATTGACAACACCGACCACATCCGACCGGACATTCACAGGTTCAAGTACATTGAGCAGCATGAAGGTGAAGCGCGGGCTTTAACAGCCTGGGACAGGTTCATATACGCGCATGGGTGGTTTCTCATTCCCAAGACAATCCGTGTCGATCGTACGTTCGCCCGCGACGACTGTGAGGTGTTGTACGTAGACCACATGGACAGGTTTATTCGGAGTGTAACTGCAAGGGAGACTGAAGTCGAAATCGGCGTACTTCCGTTGGTTGCTGTGGGGGACTCAATGATGAGTCGATGGTGGCAGAGGTTTACGCATCTCAAGGGACTCATCAAGGAGGCCGTGTGGAGGTTCGAGCACCGCATTCTTCTACCTGTAGACGCACCGGACCATGACATCAATCTGAGGATGAGGAGGGAGTTCGATCGGCTGTATCCTCGTACACCACAGTGGCTCACAGAACATTACTTCCCGGCCGGGGTTCCAGTCGCAACACCGCCATGCGTGTTTTACTATCACCTGCAGATAAGATCTGGAGTTCATCCAAACGAGAAGTATATGTGGGGACATATCTTGGAACTGGAGTTCAGTGTGCTGTTCGTCAGTGCCTGGTGGCACGAATCTGTGCGTGGGCAGCGAGCGTTCATCGTACCGAAGGAGACCGTAACATGGTTGGAGGACCGTCTCGGATCTATTCCGATTGATCCGGACACACGACACGGCCCGAACGGACAAACGACAGTCCCTTACATTCTGAGAGCAATGCGCCACGCCAGCGACAGCCGGCCGGCAGATCGCAACATTCTACACTTCCCTGGGACTGAACTACGTTCGTGTGAGTTCGTTTGGGCTTCACAGACTACGGGGATACAAAACTGCAATGAGATTGGCGGTCGCCGGTTCGAGCGTGGCCACCAGCATGGAGGTCGAATGTACGAAGTCGGCGTCGCCCTCGACAGAAACGGTTATACACCGCGTCCCAACAAGCGCCGTCCAACCCCCGCGACGTTGGAAACGGATCGACCATCCCGACATCAGAGACTGGACAACGATCGTGGTGCACTTGAACGACACGAGAGGAGAACGCATGGTGATTCTGTGTACGCGGCCGCGGAACCTGTCCGTCTAAGGTTGCCCCCTCCGCAGAGAGTCATGTCGCCTCGTCCACAATATGCGTCTCCACCACGTCGCTATCCACCCCCAGCACCCCGCTACGTATCGCCACCCCCTCGGTATGTATCGCCGCCCCAACGTCCGGAGCCACGTTCACCCGCACAGGAAGTTCCTCGTGTGCAGGTGCCAAGACACCAGGCGCCGTACAGACCCTATGTTGGCGGAGAACCCGGCTGGGATGAGCGGGAGGAGGTGAACCTCAGCGAATTTCGCCGTCGGTACGGCGAACCTACGCAGGACGACATTCGTGATGCGCGATTGGCGTCTCCAGCCGAGGTGTGGGACGTCATCACTCGAAACGCGCAGCGGCCGCGTCTGGTACTGTACGGGGACAATGCGGCGGGAAGTAACAGGGAGGAAGAAGTTCGTGAGCGTTCTTTCCGGCCGGACGACGGTCGTCATCACAATAGGGACGCTGCTCAACGACGCAATGACTTCGACTATGGCGGCGGTGGAAAGGGTGGCGGCGGCAATCGTATCGGTGTGTAGGATATGTTTTACATCTGCAGTAAAGTCAGAAGAGTGCATGAACCCCGTTCCGTGTATGGCGTTGAGCGAGCGGTCTCCTCCAAGGACTTAGAATCTCAGAGGCGCAGTGAGATATGGATGGGTTCGTGGCCAACGTAGAAATAGAATAGGTGGCCGTGGATGTAGAAATTCGTTTTTCCAGTTATTGCAGTAAATACAGTGCGTGTATTCATTCATATATCGGGTGTTCTCTGAGATTCGCAAGTGAATAGATTTATCTCTTTCCAGATATCCATCGTCGACCGGAGCGCCATCCCCGCCCAACAACCCGCAACTCACCCGGTGTCGACAAACGCACTGAACAACTGGCCCTACCAACAATCTCGGACACGACGGGAGTACTGCACAAGTACGAAGCGCCCGTGCTGGATTGACTTGCACCGCGGTGGAACACACAGCGTCGACGGCCCTGCGATCTGCCTGGTCTACGAGACTCGCGGGTGCCATGGCATTGTGAATCGTACGATGCGGATGAGAGGATCAGAGTTGCATGGAAGTACATGTACCTCTTCATGGTTGTGGTGAACCAGCGCGTACCGTTCGGCAGACATGACGTATCGACGTGCACTTTCCGGCCGGACGCCGGGCTATGCGACAACAAGGACCACGCCCTGTTCAAGCCGACAGTGCCTGCGCGTTCGCGTACGTCCCTTAAGGATATGTGCTTCAACGCCCATTGCCCACGCACCATCTTCTTCACCCTTCTAGGTGGTTTGTTTACGGCGCCACACAAATTGCCGTACTTGGCTGAATTTTCCGGCCGGACGACAGAGGATGTGACCCCTGTGTTGGCCGGACAAGAGGAAGTGTCTTTCCTCCGCATGTATGCATGGCTGGCATGGAAGACTCACGTGAGTCACCTATCCTCCCGGACGAAAGCCTATGAAACCGCGGTGTTCCCAGGCCGTGAGCCAGTGCCGTTCCTCCGTATGCCATATCCCGCTTTGCGCGTTTTATCCGGCCGGACGGAACAACCTGAAGTTCCGTGCACCACAACGTAAGTGAATGCACGAGCCCAGCTGAACCGGCGTCTCTCCAACACCGATTGCAGTGGGGGATTATCAACACGGAAGCTCGCGTGCGACAAATGAGCCAGCGCATGTAACTGACGGACGGCCTTCTCAGCGACGGTGGTGAGGTTGTGCTTAACGAGTAGGGCACGCAAGACTAACAAAGGTTCGACACCTGTTTACTTCGGGCGGACGTACTAGATTTGCTATCAATGGATCCTTGTTTCTCGTCATGGTTGTCGAGTACGAAAGTAACACTTCATGGACAGAATGCAGCACCTCGTCTGTCACGGATTCTGTGGGAAAAGATGTTTTCGCATACGTTCCGTCCGGGCTGACCTCCACTCGCGTCATCTGTTACTGTTTGTGTGGCGAAATGATGTTTTCATCCCGTCCGGGCTGTCCTTGCAAAGGGCGCCAGTGCTCATAACTCGACATGGTCCATTGTATCATCGAGGGGCAGTATGGGTACATCTGGAATCCGCCGTGCTTCACCGTCATCGGAGTTGTCCATACTCCCATCACCAGATCCTGACTCAGTGCTTAGTTGGAGACGCTCGAACACATCTCTGGACACACAGCAGGTTATCCTGTGAATGTTCCGGCCCGTATTGCAGTCCGTAGTACTGAGTATGCCAATTATACGGTCTCGGACTTTGTCGGAAA
>JAULBV010197268.1:0-67862 GCA_032358295.1 Pterothamnion heteromorphum | reverse complement strand
AAAGACAAGAACGTTATTGTATGTGATAATGGAGTAGTATATAAGACCGAAGATTCGATCCTTAGAAAGATATTAAGCGACTTATATGCTCAACGTAAAGATTATAAGAAAACTTCTTATGAATATTTTACAAAAGCAGACGAGTTAGCTAAAAGACTTAGATAAATAATTAACAAAAAAAGAAATTCCAAATCATGAATAACATTTTTGAAAAGAGAGTAAACATTTTACCATACGAATACCCTTCATTACTAGCATACAAAGACGCAATCCGACATTCATATTGGATTCACACAGAATTTAACTTTACGACAGATATTGATGACTTTATGACTAAAGTATCTGATTCTGAGCGTGAAGTAATTAAAAGAGCAATGCTTGCAATTGCTCAAATTGAAGTTAACGTTAAAACTTTTTGGGCAGATCTTTACAAAAGAATGCCAATCACAGAAATTGGAGATGTCGGTATGACATTTGCAGAATCTGAAGTAAGACACAAAGATGCTTACGCACAATTATTAAGAATCTTAGGATTAGAAGATGAATTCCAAAACGTAGTAGAAATTCCAGCAATTAAAGATAGAATTGCATACTTGACAAAGTATTTGGATGGTACAAGAAGTAAGGACAATAAAATGTATACGAAATCCGTATTATTATTTTCATTGTTTATTGAACACGTTAGTTTATTTAGTCAATTCTTTATTATGATGTCCTTCAACAAGGAGAAAAACTTATTTAAAGGTATTTCAAATGTAGTTGAAGCAACTTCAAAAGAAGAGGAAATCCATGGAAACTTTGGATCTGAATTGATCAACATTATTAAGAGAGAAAATCCAGAATGGTTTGACGAGGAATTTGAACAACTTATAGATTCAGCTTGTAAAAAAGCATATTTAGCAGAGGTTAAAATTCTTGATTGGATTTTTGAAGAGGGAGAACTTGATTTCCTATCAAAAGAAACCATCAAACAATTTATTCAAAACCGTTTCAATAATTCACTACAAAGAATTGGAATGAAACCAGTATTTGATGTTGATTTTACAGAAGTAGAAAAAAGCTTATGGTTTGACGTTGAGATTCTTTCAACAAAAGAGGGTGATTTCTTCTATAAAAAATCAATCGACTACAACAAAAAGTCTAAGGCAATTACCGAAGACGATTTATTTTAAAATTAAAAACATAAAAAGCTAAATGAGTTACGAGAAAAATTACTGGCTAAATGAAGACAGTAGAACATTTTTATCTAGAGGTTATATTAAAGAATCACCAGAACAGCGAATTAAAGATGTAGCAAACACTGCAGAAAAACAATTAAAAATTGAAGGATTTGCAAAGAAGTTTGAGGACTATATGACAAGAGGTTTTTATAGTTTATCTACTCCAGTTTGGATTAACTACGGAAAAGATAAAGGACTTCCAGTTAGTTGTTACGGATCAAATGTTGACGATACTTTAGATAGTATCTTAAACGGTTCTAGAGAAATTGGAATGATGAGTAAATATGGAGGAGGTACTTCAGTATTTTTAGGAAACATCAGAGCAAGAGGAACTAAAATCTCGACAGGAGGAACAGCAGACGGACCAGTTCATTATGCAAGAATGTACGATACAACAGTTGATGTATGTAAACAATCAGAAGCAAGAAGAGGAGCATGTGCTGCATGGTTACCAATCGAACATAATGATATTTTAGAATTCTTAGATATTGGAACTGATGGTAATCCAATTCAAAACTTACAATATGGAGTTACTGTAACTGATGCTTGGTTAGACGAAATGAAAGCAGGAGATGCTGACAAACGTAAAATTTGGGCTAAAGTTATTCAAAGACGTAATGAGTTTGGTTTTCCTTACATCATGTTCAAAGACAACTCAAATAACAATTCCCCATATAAAGAATTAGGACTTGATATTACAGCAAGTAACTTATGTTCAGAAATTCAGTTACCAACTGATTCATTTAATTCATTTGTTTGTTGTTTAGGTTCTATTAATTTATTACATTGGGATGAAATTAAAGAAACTGATGCAATCGAAGTTTATACGATGTTCTTAAATGCAGTTATGGACGAATTTGTATTAAAGTCTTATAATATGCCTGGAATGAAAAGAGCATGGAGATTTGCAAACGATCATAGAGCATTAGGACTTGGAGTTTTAGGTTATCACTCACTATTCCAATCTAAATTAATTACATTTGATTCTCTTCAAGCAAAACAATTAAATCACGAAATATTTTCAACAATGAAAGAACGTAGTGAAGAGGCTTCGAAATGGTTACATGATGAAAAAGGTTACAGATCTATCAGACCAGGATATGCTAACACTACATTAATTGCAATTGCTCCAACAAAAAGTAGTTCATTTATTTTAGGTCAAGTAAGTATGGGAATTGAGCCAATCAAATCTAATTATTTTATTAAAGATTTGGCAAAGTCAAAAACTATTTATAAGAATCCTTTCTTAATTAAAGAACTAGAAAAATACGGTTTAAATACACAAGATGTTTGGGAAGGAATCTTAAAACGTGATGGAAGTGTACAACATTTAGACTTTCCAACAAAAGAAGTTTTTAAATCATTTGTTGAAATCAGTCCAAAGGAAATTGTATTACAGGCAGCGCAAAGACAACATTTTATCGATCAATCACAATCGTTAAATTTAATGATTCACCCTTCAGTTTCAGCTAAAGATATTAATACACTTTATCTTTATGCTCACGAAGAAGGAATCAAAACGTTATACTATCAATTTAGCCAAAGTTCAGCACAGTCATTTGCAAGAGATATTCTTGAATGTTCAAGCTGTGAAGGATAACAATACGGCAATCTGAAACACGATTGCATTTTAGGACCGGGACTAGTTCACGGAAAGTAAAGCAGGGAATTCGCTACTCCCTGCTTTTTATGTTTAAAAAGATGGATATATAATAGAAATATAATACACTACATATGATTCCAATTAAACTTTTCGAAGAATTCGTATACGAAGAAAACCTTAAAAACAAATACGCAAAAAAAGTAGCATGGATTATGATGTCAAATGACATTCATGCAACTTCAGGAGATGTTAATGGTCGCGAAAAGAAATACAATATTGCCGCTAAAGGTAACTTGTTCTTAAACTATGCAACTAAAGAAGATTTCGAAGATGATAAAGTTATTGTACCTGATAATGTGCCAATACTTTATTATGGAGGGTTTGGAGGACCAAATCATCCGGAAGCTGTTCAGTTTTTAAAGAATAAAGGAATCAAAAATGACAATCTTTATAATAAGAGAGAATTGCTTCAACTTTCAGGAGACAAAGTAAAATTTGCTAAAGCAGCCTCAAAATTTGATTGGCTTCCAAATACCGTATTTACAAAAGAAGAGGCTATTAATGGAGATGTTGGTTTTCCAGTAATTGCAAAAATCAAAGACGGACACAGTGGACTTGGAATTCAAAAGTTTGATAGTGCTAAAGAATTAGAAGATAGTAAAGATGAATTTGATTTATTCTGCCAATTTATAGATTTCGCAAGAGAATACAGAGTAATGTTTTGTAGAGACAAGATTTTTGTTATTAATGAAAGAGTACCAAGAATCGAAGATGATCGTTCAATTAAAACAAAAAAGGCTGATGAAAAAATAAGTTTTACTTATGTTTATCAAGACCAAAATAAAGTAGATCCTAAATTTATCGAAAACGTTTTATCAATCTGTAAAGATGTTAAAACTTTCTTAGACCTAGATTTATGGGCATTAGATATTGTAGTTGACAAAAAAGGAAAAATGTGGATTATGGAAACTTCATCTGCAACCGGGCTTGGAAGCGTTAAAATGTGCGAGGTTTACAAAGCAATGTACGAAGATTTTTATGGAGAACCATTAGATAACGAATTCTTAGAGGACATTTATCTAAAATATGTAGTTCCTGGACATCAGAATTATTACCCAAAATTTAAAAAAGAAATTGAATCTTCTCAATGGGCAATGGACTATACAACATTAATAGATCCAGACGCAAAAGACGGATATAAATACTTTTTTAATATAAAGGATTAATATGAAGACAGGAGTATTTAAAACATCGTATAAAGAAAACGAAAAAAGATTACCAATCTATCCTGATCATATTAAGAATATAGATCCATCCCTATTAAAAGAATTAATTTTTGAACATGGATATGGCGAAGATTATGGATATACTGATGCTGACTTAGAAAGTTGGGGTTGTACATTAGGGAGTAGAGAATCCCTTTACGATTGCGATATTATCATACTTCCAAAACCAATTGCAACTGATCTTGAAAAAATGAAAATCGGCGGAGTATTATGTGGATGGACTCATGCTGTTCAACAACGAGATATTACCGATCTTGCCATTAAGAAAAAACTTACTCTTTTGGCATGGGAAGAGATGAACATCGAAAATAAACATGGAAAGCTACATATTTTCTATCGCAATAATGAGTTAGCTGGATACGCTGGAGTACTTCACTTTTTAGAATTAAAAGGAATGGATGGACATTATGGTCCAAGAAAAAACGTAGTAATCTTAGGATATGGTTCAGTAAGTAGAGGAGCTATTTATGCATTACAAGGTCGAGGATTCAACAATATTATAGTGTACACTCAAAGAGAATCTCACTTAGTTGCTGATAAAAATCCAGACGTTTACTATAAATCATTTAAAAATGGTGATCTTAATAAAGATCTAGCTGAAGCCGACATAATCTTTAACGGTATTCTACAAAATGTAAATGCACCCTTAAATTATATTGAAACACAAGAACAATTAGATTCTTTAAAGAACAATACTGCAATAATCGATATTAGTTGCGATAGTGGAATGGGATTCTTTTTTGCAGTTCCAACCTCTTTTGAATCTCCAATCATTAAATTAGATAGAGGTATTTCATATTATTCTGTAGACCATACTCCAACTTATTTATGGAATGCAGCATCACGAGAAATTTCAAGTGCATTGCTTCCATATTTAGAGACAATAATGAAACCTAAAAACTGGAAAAGTGATCCCATCATTAATAGATCTATTGACATAGAAAATGGAGAAATTATTAATCAAAATATAAACAAATTTCAAAAAAGATAAAAATTTAATATAAACCGGTTTACCGATTCAAATATTATGTTTATATTTACATATCAAATTAAAAAGATATATAACTATAATAAAAATAAATAAAATTATGAAATACACTCAGTTATTCGAAGAATTTATAAATGAAGCTTCTAGCCCAAAACCAGAAATTTTAGTAAAATTATTCAAAGAATTATCTAAAGCTAAAAACAAAAAATCAATTTCTTGGGGATTAGACAAAGATGAAGAATATCCACATACTGTTAATTTTGCAAATGGATTAGAATCAGAAGCAGATAGACACGAAGGAGAAATGGAAGAGTTTACATTCTACTTAAATGATGATGGCGAAACTATCCTTGGAATCTACGATTTAAGTGGATATGATGAGGAATTAGAAACAGTTAAAGACGCTATTTCATGGTGTAGAGCTAACGAAAAATAAAATAACCAAAATAAAACTAAATTATGAAACATATTAAATTATTTGAATCTTTTGTACACGAGAAAATGCTAAAAAAGGATTTAAAAAATTTAGCAGATGAAATAGCAGCACAAATCCCAGAACTTCCTGCCTTTAAAAAATTTAAGAAAGGCAAAAATGATGAAGAATCTATCCCATGGGTAAACGTAAATCGCCCTCTTCCAGAGGCGGCTAGATTATCTGGTATTGGACATTTTTATGACAATTACATGAGGTTAAATAGAAATCAAGAGTCTAATATCTCTTTCGTAAATGATCAAAATGTCGAGTTATTTCGTATAGTACATGTTGTTTCTCGTAGTTTTAACAGTATGGATAACAGAAGTAAAACTTCAATGGTTTCAGATTTCCAAATTAAAATAGGAGAAAAATCAATTACTAGAGAAATACCGATGATGTTACCTAAATCCGAAACCGGATACGAAGGGACTGGTCTACTGTTTGTAGAAGAATTAAACACTGCGTTCAATTCACCTGGATTTGCAAAATTAATTAAACAATATGCAGATGCAGTTAACGAGTTTAACAGTCAAGTATAAGAATCAATAAATAACTTAACAAAAACCTGGATCTTCATCCAGGTTTTTTTATGTGAAACAAAATGCTAATACCCTCTATAATATCTAAATAAATCAAATTTATAAATATTAGAACATGAAAATTAGCATTGACAAAGTAGACCAAAACAACTTCATCGGTTTTGTGAATCGACTTAAAGTAATTGACACATTCATTTACTTTAAAATCAAGGATGGAGTAATTCAAGCATCTGCATATCTTCCACAAAGAGACGCAGTAAAACATCACAGAGTTCCAGTTGGACAAGTATTCCAATTAGAAGAAGGAGCTATTAGTACAACAAAAGAATTAAAGATTGCTTTCTTTGATGCTTCTCGTTTAACTGATGCATTTAAACAGTTTGAATTTGGTAATGTACAGGCAGAAATCGAATTCGTAGAAAATGACGAAGATTTCGTAGCAACTGAATTCCGTATTTTTAACAATGAGTTAGAAATTAAATTAGCTTGTTCAGAACCATCGTTAGGTTACAAAGATTTGACAGATTCTCAAATCCAAGCTATCTTCAACATTGACGCAGCAAATTATGTATTCGACATGGATTATACTGCAACTTCTAAAGTTCGTTCCCTATTCGGATTAGACAAAGAAGAAACTTTCACTATCACAACTAACAAAGATGGTGTTCGTATGAAAGGTAAAACTTACAACTACTTAGTTACCGATGGTTTCGAAGGAGAAAACGGTAAAGATGTTACCTTATTCAAAAAATATTTAGCTCTTTTAGACAAAGAGGATTATTCAGCAAACGTTATGGATAACCGAGTAGTTTTACGCTCAAAAGATTCAGAAACATTATTAACAATTGCAACTTGCCAAACAGCTGAATAAATTATGACAATCGAAGAATTAATACTAAAACCAGAAGACGATCTAACAAAAGACGAGATTAAAATCTTGGTTGAGCATTATTCTATGTTGTCAGCCAAATATACCGCATATGAGCAAGCAGTAAAAGTAATGCTTAACTCGATTTACGGCGCATTTGGTAACAAATGGTTTCACTTTTTTAATATAGATATCGCAGAATCGATTACCTTACAGGGTCAATCTGCGATTCTATATTCTGAAAAGATTCTTAACAAATATTTTCAGGAGTTTTGGGTTAAAGACAAAGCAGTTCATGAATATTTCAATATCGAAATTAAAAACAAGCTGGTAAAACCTTCAGTTATCTATATTGATACCGATTCATGTTACGTTCAGTTTCAAGAAATGTATGAATCTATTGAATGGCTTGGAGAAAAGCTATCAATTGACCAATTCATTATGAAGTTGTACAACTTTAGACTTAAAGAATATATCTTTAAGTGTATGGAGAAATATGCTGAAGCGACAAATACCGAAAACTTCCTTACGTTTGAATTAGAAACTATTGCATACTCTGGAATTTGGTTAGCCAAGAAAAAGTATCTTCAAAATATTGCATGGGAAGATAAAATTGGAATTGAAGATCGATATCCTTCACTTAAGAAGGTTAAAACTATCGGGTTTGATACGATTCAAAGTTCAACTCCAGCGCTTGCGAGAAAGCAATTAACCGAGATTCTTAAATTGATTCTTTCAGAAAAACCTACAGCATCCCTATTAAAGAGATTGGTAGATTATTTGAAACAATGTAAGAAAGAATTTCAATTAGCGAGTATTGATGAAATTTGTTTTAATAAAAGAACTAACAATATTGAAAAGTATATCGTCGATGATACGATTGAATTCCAGTATGGACTTAAATGTCCACCTAATGTTAAAGCTGCAGGATTCTATAATTTCTTAATGAATCAGAATCCTAAGTTTAAGAACAAATACAAAATGATTGGTAATGGTGAAAAATTAAAATTGTACCATTGTAAACATGGAACTTGCGAGATATTTGCGTACCAGCCAGGAGCCCACCCTTATGAAATTGCGCCTCAAGTTGACTATGAAATGCAATTTGAAAAAAGTGTAATTGATCCATTGAACAGGGTTCTTACGGCAGTTGGACTACATACATTAAATAGAAACTTAATTTATTCAACATCATTATTTTAATATGAGTATAGACATCGAAAACATCAGCGAAGAACAAAACAGGTTCATTCAAAGCTATAAAAGAATCAACGCAAGGCTAGAGACTTTACAAAATCAAATGACATCAATACAATTTGAAACTCAAGACCTACTAAAAGAGCTTGAGGATCTTAGACAAATGGAAACAAAAAAATACAAAAATGGCAAAAAATAACTTTACGTTCGACGACTTAAACAAAGAACTTGCAACCTTAAATCCACTAGGTTCTGTAATGGATCAATCTAATTTTTCAGAAGTTACTGAATGGATTCACACAGGAAATTATCACTTAAATGCATGCGTTAGTGGTTCACTTTTTAGAGGTTGGCCGAATAACAGATCATGTTCTGTTGCTGGACCGTCAGGAACTGGTAAAACATTCCTTACATTAAACTCTGTAAGAGAGGCAATTAATATGGGTTACAGTGTAATTTACTATGATTCAGAAGCTGCAGTAGATAAAGATCAGATGACTAAATTCGGTATTGATACTTCTAAAGTAAACTACCAACCTGTAAATACAGTTCAGGATTTCAGAACATCAATTACAACAATTACTCAAAAAATGCAAGAGATTAAACGTAAGGGAGGAGAAATTCCAAAACTTATGATTATCTTGGACAGCGCGGGTAACTTAGCAACCCAAAAAGAAATTGATGATGCTGCGACAGGATCTGATAAAGCAGATATGACGCGTTCTAAAATTCTTAAGTCAATCTTTAGAATTATTATGACTCCGTTAGCTGACTTAAAGATTCCTTTTATCTTTACAAACCACACATATCAGTCTCAATCATTTATTCCACAACAAATTGCAGGTGGAGGAACAGGACCTGAATACGCAGCATCAATAGTGCTTATGTTAAATAAAGCCCAATTAAAAGATGGAGCAGATAAAGTCGGTATTATTGTAACAGCAAAACCAAGTAAAAATCGTTTTGCAAAACCAACACCAATTAAATTCCACCTTGATTTTAGTAAAGGTATGAATCCATATGTTGGTCTTGAACATTATGCAACATGGGATATTTGTGGAATTACAAGAGGATCTATTGAAAAAGGGGTTAAAGTTCCAAAATCAACTGCAAGAGGTTGGATTTGCGAGCATCTTGACGAAGTAGTTTCTAATGCTGAATTCTTTACTGACAAAGTATTCACTAAAGAAGTACTTGAAAAAATTGATGCATACATTCACCCTATTTTTAATTACAATTCTGATGCAGGTGGATTAGACATCGAAGAAATGTTAGAAAATTCAATGGAGGATTAATATGGAAGTAAATCTTACGATATTAAACGAAGATAAACTACCGATAAAATATGTTCTAGGGATCCAAGAAGAGTTGGAAAACTTTCCGGATCCCTTTGACATTATCCATATTTACGTAGTTGAAAGTCAAAAAAGACCAGATCGTCCAAGAAACAATTTTACAAAACATTCACTATTAAACTATCATTCTTGTGGTAAAATAGAAAATGCAGAAAAGGGACTAGAAAAGGCAATACAATTAGGATTATTAGAACAAACAAATTTTGAAGAGGGAAAAGAAGCCTACAAGATACTGATTAATCCATTCCAATAGGAAACTTTATAGATTTTTTATCTATAATTAAAAACAAATAATACATGAAATTCGGACAAGATTTTGAAAAAATATTCTTTAAATTATCTTTGGCAAAACCAAAATACTTAGAGAAAATACATAAAGGTTTCTATACTTCAGAGGAAATTGATACAATGCACTTTTTAGCGACTAAGTTCCATGAGAAGTTTCATGAAACTCCAAAGTCGGAACAAATGAAAATTCTTGTACAAAGTCCTAAATTTAAAGGTAAGGTAGAAGATTCAATCATAGAGTTGGTTTACAACACTGATCTGACACAATATGACGATGAGTGGTTAATATCAACAGCGGAAGCTTGGATTAAATGGCGAACATTTGACAACACCCTGATTGATACGATCGAATACATCAAAACAACTGATGTTAATCCCGATAATGTAGAGTCAATTATTTCTAAAGTTAAAACTTTAATTAATGATAGAAACTCAATTGTATTTAATTCAGATCTAGGACTTGATTTCTTTAATGCAGAAGATCACTATCAAGAAGGAAGACAGAAAATATCAAGTGGATATTCATTTCTTGACAGATTACTTTCAGGAGGTTATGATAAAGATGGTTCATTAGTAGTTTATGTTGGAGAGCAGAATATTGGAAAGTCAATTTATTTGGCAAATGATGCTGCAAACTTTGTTAAAATGGGAGTTAATACTGCATTTGTTTCTGCAGAGATGGCAGCTCATAAAGTTCTTAAAAGAATTGGAGCAAACCTTTTAACTATCCCAATGAGCGAATATGAAGATAAAGCAAAGAACAAAGATTTAATTAAAAGAAAACTTGAAAATGTCGGTGATGGATTAACTCCTCCTGGACAATTATTTGTAAAACAATTTCCAACATCACAAGCAACAGTATTAGATATTGAAGCCTATTTAAAACAAATCGAAGAGGAAAGAAAAATAAAGCTAGGTTGTATTGTAATTGACTACATAAACATTCTAGCAAACTACAGAAATCCAAACTCTGAAAATATGTACTTAAAAATCAAGCAAATCGCGGAAGATTTAAGAGCAATGGGAGTTAGAAATGGATGGTTAATTGTTACAGCAACCCAAATTAATCGAAACAATTATAATTCAAGTGACATCGGAATGGGAGACGTTGCAGAATCTGCAGGACTTTCACATACTGCCGATTTAATGCTTGGAATTATTCAAGATGATTTAATGAGAGCGAGTAGCGAATACTGGCTTAAAGTACTAAAAATTAGAGATGGAGAAGGTAAAGGAGTTAAATGTCGATTAGATATTAATTATCAATACATGAGACTTACTGAAACCGACGATGTTACAAATTCAAATATACACAATTTATAATGAGAACACAAAGAGACAAAATATTCGACAATACATTCGAAGAGAGCGAATTTGAAATGGATCCAACATTTTCATTTGAAATTGCTCCAAGTTACACAGATAACCGTGATGAAGAGGACAAAATTGAAAGCAAAATCATTGTTGATAAAATTCATGAACTAATTGAATCTTCAAGATTCAAACACTTTAACGATATTAGCGAGTTTAACCAAACTACTAAATTAAAAAAGATTGAAATTAACGAAATCTATGAATTTATTTCAGATGAGTTAAGACCAAATCATTCAATCATCGAAGTGTTTTCTGAATTATGCGATTATTTTAACATTAATCCAACAAAATTCTATCAATCACTTGGAAATAAGTTCAAAGAAGAGTTAATTGAGACTCTTGACAGAAAGACAAACGTACTAAAGAAAAAGAATATAAATAGATTATTCTAACACTATGATCGAACAAGCAATATTAGACAAACCAGTTAAAAGAATTTGGATTCTAGGTGATATGCACTTAGGAGTTCGTTCAAGTTCTTTGGAATGGCTAGAAATGCAAAAAGATTTCTACGATAATCAATTTATCCCAACCTTATTAGAAAACTACGAAGAAGGAGATATTTTGGTTCAAGTTGGAGATGCCTTCGATAATAGACAAAGTGTTAACATCAAGGTACTTCATTATTCAATAGATCTTTTTGAAAGATTAGGTAACATTTTACCAACGCACGTTATTTGCGGAAACCACGATATTTGGGCTAAGAAGAGTAATGAAGTAAGTTCAATTGATGCTCTTAAATGGATTCCAAATGTTGCAATCTATAAAAATCCACAAGAATTTACTTGGGGAGGCAGAAAAGTTCTTTTGATGCCATGGAGAAGAGATATGGACCATGAATTAGAGACTCTTGGAGAATATCCAGAATCTAGTATTGTGTTTTGTCACTCTGAAGTTCGTGGAATTAAATTAAATAAGAAGGTTGATAATTTTCATGGAGTTGAAGCATCTTCGTATGATAGATTCGATGCAGTATATTCTGGACATATCCATTATCGACAAAGAAGAGGTAAACTTAGAATGGTAGGTACTCCATACGAATTGACAAGATCTGATATGGACAATACCAAAGGATTTGACCTGGTTAACTTAGAAGACATGCAGGAAACTTTCTTTGAAAACACAATATCACCAAAGTTCGTTAAGTTCAACCTAACTCAACTATATAATACACCACTCGGTGAATTCAAAGATGCAATTAGAAATAACTATGTTGATTTATATGTTCCTTCGAATATCGCAACAACATCCGCACTTTCCAGGCTTATTAATAGGGTACAAAAGATCAGTCGAAAAATCGATCCTAATATCTATGAACAAGATACATTTTTAGGAGAGGACGAATATGACATGGATCAAATTGAAGACCTTTACAAAAACTATAACATTCTACATCTTTGTAATGTTTATGTTGATAGTTTAATGCATGATGAGAATACTAAAAATCAGATTAAAGACAGATTAAAGAAACTTCATGACTTTCATGCATATAATAACCAAACGGATTAAAATATGAAAATACAGAGCATAGAATTAAAAAACTTTGCTTCTTATGGTAATAAGATTCAAAAGATAGAATTTGATGAAAATAAATCAGAACTATTTTTAACATTAGGAAAAAACGGAGAGGGTAAAACAACTATTGCTAACGCGATAGTTTTTGCTCTTTACGGTAAAGTCGAAGGTGTCAAATTAAATGACTTACCAAACAGAATCAATAAAGAACTTTGGGTACGTATCAAATTACAATGTAAATCTACACAGGTTATCATTGAACGTGGCCTTGCACCAGGTATTTTTAAAGTATATTTGAATGGTATCGAATTTGACAAAGCTGGTAAAAAATCTGTTCAAGATTATTTAGAAGAGGAAATCTTTGGGATCCCATATCATGTATTTAAAAACATCATTATTCTTTCAGTCAATGACTTTAAGTCCTTTTTGACGATGAGTAATAGTGATAAAAGACAAATCATTGATAAAATGTTTGGATTCTCTATTCTTAATGAAATGCAAAACGCAATCAAAGAAGAGAGAAGAGTTCTTAAAGGAGACATTGATTCTTTTACCAGAGAATTGTCTCAAATTAATGAGAATATAGCTTCAGTTAAAGAAAAATTGGAGCAATTAATGGAAGAGAGTCAAGAAAAGGACAAGCAAAAAATACAAGAACTTAAAGATTCTCTAATTAAATATGATGAGAATAAAAAGAAACTTGAAGAGGCTCAAGAAAAAATCACAGCAAGTCTGGGAACTTTTACAACTGATTTACAAACAAAACAATCAACTGAATCTGAATTAAAATTTAAGTTGGCTGAATTAAAAAAGAAATTGGAATTGTATGAAAATAATACATGTCCAACTTGTGAAAGCGAATTAAGTGGAGAATTTCATATTGACAGAAAATGTGAACTTCAAAAAGAAATCGAATCAATTCCTGAAAGGTTATCAAAGGTAAGTGAAGATGTTAATACAATAAAACAGAGCATAATTGATTTGCGAACAAAAGATAGAGCAGTTCAAGATAAAGTTTCGTCCTTAAATACAAACATTAGAAATTTAAAAGGTGAATTGATCAAAATCAAGGAGGCAATTAAAGGTACTGCAGATTTTTCTCATTTAGAACAAATTATCAGTGACTTTGAGAAACAAGAGAATGAGAAAGGAACCCTAAAAGATACTAAAGCAGTTGATCTTGGTTTTCTTGAAATGATTGAGGAAGTACTTGGAGAAGATGGTGTTAAGAATTTAGCAATCAAAACTATCTTGCCGGGACTTAATGCGAATATCGCCTTAATGACTCAAACAATGCACTTACATTTCCATATCAGATTTGATGAGAAATTCAATTGTATTATTAATCATTTAGGGGAGGAGATTAATCCATTAACTCTTTCAACAGGAGAACGTAAAAAGGCAGATTTTATTGTTATTATTGCAATTATTAAAATTCTTAAATTAAGATTCCCACAATTAAATCTATTATTTTTAGATGAGTTATTAAGTTCGGTTGATGCTGACGGAATCCATAATATTCTTAAGATTTTAAGTCAAGTTATTAAAGAGAGTAAAATAAATTGTTTTATCATTAACCATACTGTATTACCTCACGAATTATTCGATAAAAAAGTCCAAATCTACAGAGAGAATGGTTTCTCAAAGTTTGATATTGAATCTATAGAATAATGATATATACTAAATGGCAAGTTACAATTTAAAATACAACAGCGACGATAGCGTTATAAGACACCTTATTATAGGTTTCTTAGCCGATCTTAATAATAAGGTTTATTTTCATAGACAAATTTCAAATACTGAAAGAGTCAGAGTTGATGTTCCTTTTTATTATTCGATCACTGGAGATGACCAATTTCTACGAGATCAATTCTTATTTTCAACAGCTTCTGGTCCGAATTGTACGCCAGACAAGGCTTTTGCTGATGCAAATTACGATGCAATTCCTAGAGGAGTTGCAAATCTTACTTCAGTTAGTATCGATTCATCAAAACTTGTTAATAAAAGAACAGTTGGTAGTTATACTAAAATGAATTCTGAAGGAGCAATGGAAGGCTACACTGCTGAATTCGATATGATACCAATCACGCTTGAATTCGATATTGAAATTCTAGTATCTTCAACACTTGATTCTTTTAAAATAACTGAATCAATTATTAAAAGGCTTTATAAGTCAAATTATTTTAATGTTGAAGTTGGGCATTTAGACGAAGGAACTTATAGAATTGCATCTTATTATGCATTTCCAGAAGATTACACACAGGAAAGACCATTAGGATTTACATTTGAAGATAAAGATCAGTATAAAATAACATTTGCGGTTGAGATTAATTCATTCATTCCGTCATTTAACTGGGGTAATGATGAAAGTTTTGGAACTAATAGAGAAACTACAGAAAGACATATTGGAAATAGAATGTTTGAAATCAATACAAACATAATTCAAACCAATCAAGAAGACAGTAGAATCATCGATGATACCGATATTGACAATAGATAATAAATTAAACAGATATATAATAAAAGAAAAAAATTAAATAATATGACAACTAATATTCTTGCACCATTCGTTAAGTTAGAAGAATCATTCCAGTTTTATGTGAACGGGAGAATTTTCGAAATGAATGACACTGAAATTAAAGAAGTTGAAGGGACTAATAACCCAACTTTAATTAATGCAATTAATGCATTTGAATCTTTTGAATTCTCAAATGATTCTATTAAATGGTTCCACGGACCTAGCAAATTTATCTACAATTTAACTGAAGGTAAATTCCAACACAACACTTCATTAATTGAAGGAAATACATTTACAACTCACGTTCTTTCTGCAGGTATGGTAAGATATAATGAGAGACCAATTGCTGAATTGTTCGAATCTCTTCCAACATTATTAGCAAATTACGTAACTCTTGATTTTGCTGCAACATTCGAAGGAAACAACACTATTGTAAATTTATTCAAATTAAACGAAGAAGTTTATGTAGCTCGTTTTAATAAATCTAATAAAATTGCAAAATTCTTTAAAGCAGCAAACGCAAATGAAGCTTCAGCTTACGTTACTGCTGAAACTGGAGAATCTGCTCTTTCATTCTTAAAAGAAATGGTAGAAGGAGAATCTGCTGATTTAGCTGTTAAAGAAGAGAAAATTGCAACATATGAATCAATGATCGCTTTCTTAAAAGATCAAAAAGGAGTTTTATCAGGTGCTGATAGAAATGATGAGGCTATTAAAGAAGCTGAATCTTTAATCAACGGAGAAATCAAATCTTGGGAAGATAAAATTGCTGCATTAAATGCATAACAATTAATATAAATAATTAAAATAAAAGGGTCGCTATGCGTCCCTTTTGTTGTTTATACACCTCGTGAAACAAAAAGGTAACGGTCTATATAATTTAGTATAAATTTAAAGAAAATACAGTGGCTAAAACTAAAAACTATTTAAACAATAAAGATCTACATAACGCAATAAGCGAATCTAAGGATCTAGACAAGTTAACACCAACTGCTGAAAAGATGTTAATCTTATTAGCAGAAAGAGCAATTAATAGAATGTCTTATGTAAATCCAGATGATAGACAAGATTGTCTCCAGTTTGCATTATTAGACCTATTAAAATATTGGAGAGGATTTAAACCAGAATATCCAAATGCATTTGCATACTTTACAGAAATTGCAAAGCGTGGATACGCAAAAGGTTGGAATAAAATACACCCACAAAAATACAAAGGTACCATCTCTATGAATAGAGCATCGAGTGAAGATGATAATGGTGGAATCTATTCGATTTAATGTCAATAAAAAATCTCAAACCAACCAAAAATTCAGGATTTAATCAAGGTTATTTTAATCCAAAGAACCCGCAAAAGTATGCTGGACCAACACCTATTATTTATAGGAGTTCATGGGAATATAAGTTTATGATTTGGTGTGATATTAATGACAAAGTTTTAGTGTGGTCTAGTGAGCCTGTAGAGATTAAATATTGGTCAAGACAGGGTAACAAGCAAAGAACATACAATCCAGATTTTTATTTTAAAATCTTAAAGCAAGATGGTTCAACTGAAGAGTTTTTGGCAGAAATTAAACCAAAGGCACAAATTCAAAAACCAACCCCGCCGACTAAAATGTCTAAAAAAGCTTTAGAATCTTATAAGTTTCTTGCCGAGCAATATGTAAAAAACATGGATAAATATAATGCTGCCAAAGAATATGCGGCAAGCAGATGTTGGAAATTTATAGTTCTAACAGAAGATACTATTAAAAATGGGTTACGTTAAAGAAAGAATAGCTGAATTGACTAAGGAATTTGGAGGTAAAGTAAAAGCTTCAAAGGCCTCAATGGATTGGTTTCAAGAAGGAATCAAATCTAAAAAAGTATCTGAAGCTCAAATAACCAGAAATAGATTCGAAGCAGGAAAGATATATGTTTTTGAGTATTCTCCAAAATACGCAAAAGAACTTCCATGGTTTGATGAGCATCCTGTCGTTTTGGCAATTGAACAGGTTGGAGGTAACGATTTTGGAGTTAACTTAAACCTATTACCTGTTAAATTCAAAGAAAAGTTTCTTGATGAATTATATACAAAGATGAATATTAAAATCAAGGAATCAGAACCAGACATTATCTCTGAAATTCTTGGTACTAAAGCACCTAGTGATAATAATGCATTGACCGAAAAACCGCTTAAAATAACATATAAAGGTATGAAAAAATACCTTGAAAAATTTGGCTATGATTTTGCGCTAAGACAGTATATACCTTCTAGAAAAAAAGGTCAAGCTGTTGTAAGTTATTCAAAATGGCCAGAAATTGCAATTTGTGATTTTATGGAATTTAATGGAACAAATGTAATGAAAATTAGACTTATGTTTAACGACTATTTAAAAAAGAATATATAACTAAAATTAATATAATAATATAATGGCAGGATTTGTACAAAGAAATGGTCCATTGAGTACTGGAAAAAGACCTTTTGTCTTAAGTGATACACTAAAGAAGTTATCTTCTTTTGGTATGTACTATGATGATTTGGTACTTAGACAATCTCAGGCAATTGGTCCAGTAGAAGATGCAATTGGTTACGGCCAAATGAATCCATTAGGACTGGATAACGATGATATGTATGGCGCATTTGCAGCTCTTTCAATGGCTGATACTACAATGCGTAAAAATATTCCATTCTTTGACCAAAATTATAAAGGTAAAAGAGATGAACTTAGATCGTTTTCACAACATGATGAGATCGAAGACATTTTAGATATTTTATGCGACGAATCAATTGTATTCGATAATAAAAATTTTATCGCGAATCCTGAAATCATCGGAATGGAAGTTTCAGATGAGGTTCAAAAATATCTTAATAAAGCATATAGAGATATTTACCAGTATTTTGGTTTTAACATGGACCAATCAGCATGGTATTTCTTTAGAAAATGGTTAATCGATGGTTACCTTTCATTTGAGATTATTTATAATCCTGAGATGACCGAAGTTATTGGTTTCAAGGAAGTTGATCCAATCACATTAGTACCAGGATATAACCATGAAGATGGTAAAAAAGTATGGATTCAATTTAAAGATGATCCATTAAAAGAAAGAAAATTATATGATTCTCAAATCGTATACATTTCATATAGTTCGATTACTACCGCGTCAAGGGTTTCTTACCTTGAAAGATTAATCCGTTCATTTAACTTAATGAGAATTATGGAACATACCAGAGTTATTTGGGCTGTTACAAATTCATCTTATAGAATGAAGTTTATTATCCCAGTTGGTGGTAAATCTAAAACAAGAGCAAAACAATCACTTTCTCAATTGATGAGTAATTATAAAGAGGTAGTAGATTTTGATTGGGACAGTGCTTCTCTTACAACGAACGGAAAACCAATGTTACAATTCAACAAAGAATATTGGTTACCTAGTAAGGACGGAGAACAACCAGAGATTGAAACTCTTGGTGGAGATGGTCCTGAATTAAGTGACACAGAATCATTAAAATATTTCTCAGATAAACTTAAAGCAGTTTCAAAAATCCCATACTCTAGATTTATGTATGAAGATGGCGGTGGAGATTTTGCAATGGAAGCAGATGGAATGATTAGAGACGAAATCAAATTCGCTAAATTCATTAATCGTTTACGTAGTTCATTCCAAGAGATATTGATTAAACCACTGTGGTTACAAATGTGTCTTAAATTTCCTGAATTTAAAGAAGATGCTGGTTTTAGAACCCAAATCGCATTAAGATTTAATGAAGAAAATATGTTTGCTGAATTAAAGCAAATGGAAATCATGAGCAAAAGACTTGATTTTATTGGAACAATGAAAGACTCATTAGTTAAAACAGATCCTTTAACAATGGAAGAATCACCTTACTTTGATATGGAATTCTTAGTTGATAGATACTTAAAATTATCTCCAGATGATAAAGCAGCAAACGAAGCTTATAAAGCAAGAAATGCGGCTAAAGAAGCTGAAGAACCAGAACCTGAAGATCCAATGGGAATGATGGGAGGAATGTAATTAAAAATAGATAAAAGAAAATGAAAATAATTAAAACATTTGAACAATTCACAACCTCACTACAAGAAGGTGCAATTGAGGCTGGTGAAGATTCCAAAGTAATAGTTGATGATGTTACTCTAGATTCAGGAAATGAAATTAAATCAACCGAAATCTTAGGTGCTATCATGTCATGTAAAAGTGAAAAAGAATTTAAAGAATATTTCTATAAAGCATATGGAAACACCGCTTTTACTGAAGAGGATATATTTACTCTAGTTAAATTTTTTAACGATTATAGAGAAGAGAAGGCTGAAAAAGAAAAAGAAGCTGAAAAAGAAGCTGAAGGCGGAGAAGAAGAGGATCCATTAGCTGGCGTATAATCTTTAAAAATTTTAAAAATCCAATAAAATTAACTGGATATATAATAGAAATATAATAAAATAATAATTATGACTAAAAACTTACTGATCCTAGAAAGATCATCTACTGAGTTAGAGTTTAAACAAGAAGGTGGAACCTATGTTCTAGAAGGTATCTTTGGAGAAATCGATAAGAAAAATCGTAATAACCGAATCTATACTGAATCTGAGTATTTACCGCAGATTGAGGCTCTACAGGCTAAGATTAAATCTTCAAAACTTTTAGGTGAATTAGATCACCCTCAGACTTTTGATGTTTCTCTTAAAAATGTTTCACACATTATTGAAGAGCTTACATACGACACAGCTACAAAACAGGTTAAAGGACGTATCAGACTATTAGATACTGATGCAGGAAGACAGGCAAAAGCTCTTGTTGATGCTGGAGTTCCTTTACAAATTTCAAGTAGAGCAGCAGGAGCTGTTGAATCTAATGGAACTGTAAAAATCAAACAATTATTTACTTATGATTTAGTTGCAGATCCTGGATTTGAGAACGCTGAATTAAAAAGAGTTAATGAATCTTACGGATTTGTTAATGAAGGAAATGACTTATTTATTTACGAGATAAATAATACAGATGAAAAACAAACAATCGAAAATATAAACGAAACAAAAATGGCAGAGTCTAAATTTATTACGGTTGAGGATTTTAATAAATACTCTAAATATCTTTCTGAAGAGATCAAATCTATTAAAGAAGGTATGAATTCTTTAACAGAATCAGAGTCAACTAGTTCTCAATTAGAAACATTAAAAGAGTATACTGATTATTTAGCTAAGAAATTAGACGAATCAATCAAATATTCAGAGCATATCGCTGAAAAAGCAGACCAAGGTATTTCTTACACAGAAAGTCTTGCAGAGAAATTGGATCAAGGTATTCAATATTCTGAGCATATCGCAGAAAGCGTTGATGCTATTAAAAACTACACAAACTATTTAGCAGAATCTTATAATGAAGGTTCAACTTCTTACGAGAACTTAATTAAATATACTGAATATTTAAGAGAGAACTTAGAGAAAGTTACTGAATATGCTGAATATGTTGCAGAAACAGTTAACTCTAACTTATTATTAGAAGACGAAGCAGGTATTCCAGCTGAAGCAATCAAAGATGAAACTAAAGATGTTTCTCCAGAAGTTGTAGATGCAGATGGTAAAACATACGATGCTGAAGAAGTTGAAAATAAAGAGAAAGAATTAGAACTTGCTGGCGAAGGCGATGCAGCTGGTGAAGAAATCAAAGAAGCAAAAGACGGAACTGAAGCAGGATTACCAGCTGAAGATATTAAAGATGAAACTAAAGACGTTTCTCCTGAAGTAGTTGACGCAGACGGTAAAACTTACGATGCAGAAGAAGTTGAAAATAAAGAAAAGGATTTAGAATTAGCTGGTTCTGGAGACGCTGCTGGTAAAGATGTTGATGCTATGGAAGCTTACAAAAATTCAATCGCATCTAAATTAGAAGCTATTGTTGAAAAAGTTAACGCTAAGAAAAACGAAGGACCATCATTCATTAAATTTATCTCTGAAGAGAAAGTAAACGAATTCAATGCTTTAACATCTGAAGAAAAATCTAAAGTTATTAATGCAGTTGAAGGAAAAGGTTACTTAACTGAAGGACAAATCTTAGGATTATGGGATAATTCATTAATGGGAGCTGTTCCTGCAAATGAAACAACTCTTGCAGTTATTTCAATGATGCCAAGCGAATATCACGAAACTTGGACTAAATTGTCTGAATCTAAGAAAAACCAAATCATTGCACAATCAAAAATGCACAGATTAGAAACTTCTTACCAAGTTGCAAACTTTTGGCAAACAAGAGACCTTAGAGAAACTGCTCCAGTAATGGAAAAAATCGCTATGGTAAATGAAGCTGCTACTGTTGAAGAAGTTAAAACTATTGGTTATGATACAACTGATATAGCTGCACAAATCGCTGCTAAATTCAGAAAATAATCATTATTTTGTGTTTTTTTGAAAAAATCAAAAAAATCAAACAAATAATAAAGATATATAATAATATCAAAACATATTCGATGCTCAGTTAAGAAGCAAAAAACTGAAATTATATCGAAAACTCGTAAAATACGAAACAATAAAACCATTAAAAAAATAAATTAAACAAAATGGCAAATTTAATCAATGAATCAGAAATCAGAGCAACGTGGTCTCCGATTATCGAATCTGCGACAGGTATCAACGATTCAAGCAAATTAGCTTGGATGTCAGAATACTGTCATAACCACAAATTATACGAAGATGCATCTCAAATGTCTTTAGGTACTGCTGGAAATATCTTCGGTATGGGTGCTACAGTTTTACCAGGTAATATCGGTGCTGGTGGAGTTTCTACTGCAAACGGTTCTGGAGATAAAGCTCCTTCATTATTACCATTAGCAATGCAAGTTGCTGCTCAAACTATCGGTTTAGATTTAGTACCTGTAGTTCCTATGGCTGGTCCAATGGGATTATTATCTTACTTAGACTTCGTTTACGAAGGTGGTAAATTAGCTGGATCTACTGCTCCAACTTACATCAAAACTGACGGTGATAAAGCTGAAATCGACGGAGAAACTCAAGATAACTACACATTTACATTTGTAGGTACTTCAAGAATCGACGGTTTAGATATTTATAAAGTTACTGAAGTTGGTGCTAACGCTGGTTCTGTATCTGCTGCAATCGCAGTATTAGATACTACAGGTGCTGCTCCAAAAGTAGAATTAGTAAAAGCTTTAGAAGATCACGTTAAAGGATTTGTAGCTGCTGACGAAAATGGTTCTCCATTCTCAAGAGAAGCTGGTGAACAAACTCCAGACAAAATCATGGGATTATCTTTATTCTCTAAATCAGTTTCAGCTGAAACTTTCCAAGTTGCTGCTGCTGTAACAAGAGAACAAGTTCAAGATTTAAAACAATTCGGAGTTGACGCTGTTGCTCAAGTTGAAGCTGTTTTAACTAATGAATTAACTCAAGGTATTAACCAATATATCTTAAAAAGAATCAGAACTTTAGGTGGTGTAAACGTACAAAAAGCTTTTGGTGCTACTACATCATTTGATTTAGATTTACCTCTTGCTGCATCTTTAGTTGGTGGTGAAACTTTACCTTCTTTACACAGAAGAATCCTTTCTCAAATTTTAGCTGCTGCTAACTTAATTGCTAACAGAGGTAGAAGAGGAGCTGGTAATTTCGCAGTATGTGGACCACAAACTGCTACAGTTTTACAATCAATCGCTGGTTTCGTTGCAAACCCAATGGCAAACACTTTCGCACAAGCTGCTGGAGCTATCTACCCATTAGGATCTGTAGCTGGAGTTAATGTTTACACTGACCCTACAATGGCTTGGGATGATTATTCAATCGCAGTTGGTAGAAAAGGAGACGGAAACGGACCTGGTATCGTATTCATGCCTTACTTAATGGCTGAATCAGTACAAACAATCGCTGAAGGAACTATGGCTCCTAAAGTTGCTGTTAAATCTAGATTCGCTTTAGTTGATGCAGGATTCCACCCTGAAACTCAATACGTTAAATTTAACGTAACAGTTGATGGAGGTTCTGGTAACTTATTAACATTAGCTTAATATTTAGTTTAGAATTAACATTCTAATTTATATAAAGGGAATCGAGAAATCGGTTCCCTTTTTTTGTGATATATAATCTATTAGTAATAAAAATATATTAAAAACATGAAAACTAACAAAACATTTGAATCATGGTATACTATGATTATGGAAGGTGAATTAGCAACTGCAACATCAACTACTACCGAAACACCAACTATTTCTAATGATGTAGATACTATCATAACTTCTTTAGAAACTCTTGCGAAAGAATTAACTGAAGAATTAGAAGGAGAAGATTTTACCGAAGTTAACGAAGCAGATGCCGAAGGACCAAGTACCGTTATGCAATGGATTTGGTGGATGCCAAAGGCCAGAAAAGCACAAGCAAAAGTTAACAAAATTAAGTTAAACATAACTGATATGGAAGCTGCTGCCGCTGATGCGCCAGACGCTCAACAAAAGGCTAAAATTGCAGCAAAAGCAAAACAAGCAAAAGAACAAGCATCTGAGCTTCAAAAAATGGTTGATGATAAATTCAAATCAAAAGGAGACCTTGTAGGTAGAGCAATTCAAAATGAAAAAATTGCTGGCCAAATAGCATCAATTAAAAGAGCTTCTGGATTAGAAGATGATCCTGAAAAATTATCTACTTATAAAGAAAAAATGGCTGAACTTCAACAAAAATATAAAGAGGATCAAGATGCAATTAAAGAACTTGAACCTTCAGATGAAGATAAAAAGGCTGAAAAAGCAAAAAGAGATAAAGAAGAAGCTGAAGCAAAAGCAGCTCAGGCTAAATTAGATGCCGACGCTCAAGCAGCTAAAGATAAAGAAGCTGGTAAAGATCCAAAGGAACCAAAGGAACCAAAGGAACCAACAGATCCAAAGGAACCAACAGATCCAAAGGAACCAAAGGAACCAGCAGATCCAAAAGAACCAAAGGAACCAACAGATCCAAAAGAACCAACAGATCCAAAGATAAAAGAATTACAAGATGACATCACAGCTAAAGAATCCGAATTAGCCGATGCTGAAAAATCTCCTGATAAAAATAAAGAAGGCATTAACATACTTAAAGGTGCAATTGCTGGAATGAAGAAAAAATTAGAAGCATTAAAGCAAAAATCAGCTCCACAAGAATCTTTAGTTACCAGAGCAAAAGCCGCTGGATTAAATGAATTAGCTACTGAAATTGAATCTAAATTTGATTGGCAAGTTTCTGAAGGAACTGTGTTACATTCAAAATATAACGAATTGATTAAAAAAGCAGAATATTCAAATACCTTAAATGAATCAAAATACGAAAATTTAAGTGTTAAAGAAAGATTCTCTAGATTAATGTAATTTAGAATTCTTTTTGGCAAGTTTTAAGAACTCCTGTTGTTGATTCAATAGGAGTTTTTTTACGTGTTTTTGGAAGGCAACTGATGATTTAATAATTCTACCATCAACTGATTTCCCACCAAGAGTATCATGATAATCAGGATGTACGAAGTTTTGCGCATCAAAGTTATTTATATTAGAACGGATAGGTTCTCCAGATAGAGCGCATGTCCAATCAATGGTATCATAACTCTCTTCAAGCTCTTCGATCTTCATAAAACATCCAGTCGACCAATCATAATAATATTTGTCTTTATGTGATTGATGTTTAAACTTACAAACCTCAAAAACGATATGTAGAAACTGATCATCTTGAGCCCTCTCCTTGATTAGTGGATTTTCCAACAATAATCTACGTTGTTGTCTGGAAAGACCCTCATAACAAACGCCGTATCTATTTCGTGGATAGGGTCCACCCGTTCTACGGATTTTAGGATATTTATTATTGTATGCCATAAGATATTTATCTGAAACATATTCAATATTGTTTATATAATACCTATAAAAACAAGCAATATATGATTCACGCGCTATTTACAGAAAAGTACCGTCCTAAAAATTTAGAAGATTTGATTTTACCAGAGCGAGTAATGTCAAAATTCAAAGATGGATTATCACAGAACATGCTACTTGCAGGAAGTCCTGGAACAGGAAAAACTTCAACAGCAAAGGCAATTGTTCAACAGTTTGGTCTTCCATACATTTATATTAATGCTTCGACTGACACTTCAGTTGACGTAATTAGAACAAGAATTACAGATTTCTGTTCAACAATGTCAATACTAGATGACCAAGGAAAATTTAAAGTGGTTATCTTAGATGAGGTTGATGGAGTTTCTGATCAATTCTTTAAAGCACTTCGTGCGACAATGGAACAATTTGCAAGTAACTCTCGTTTTATAGCAACTTGTAATTACGTTAATAAAATTCCAGATCCGATTCTTTCAAGATTTGAAGTTATTAATTTTGACTTTGACAAATCAGAAGAAACTGAATTGACTAAGAAATACATTAAGCGTGTCTATGAAATATGTGGAAAAGAGGAAATGACAATTGAAAAACCAGCGTTGGTTGAATTTGTTCGTCGTAATTTTCCAGATTTGCGTAGTACCTTAAATAAATTACAGGGCTACAAAACACAAGGAACAACAAATATTACAGCAGAGGATGTTAAGAAATTTAACTCTGTTTATAAAGACGTTTTTGATTTGATTTTTAATGAAATGGATCCAGTCAAAAATTATAAACACATTGTTGGTGAATACGGAAACAGAGTCGATGATGTGCTTCAAACGCTTGGAGAAGAATTTATCGAATACATTCAAACAGAGAAGACACAAAGTCTTAGACACATTCCACAAATTGCTATTTGTGTTGCCGAGCACCAAGCTCAAAGAACATTAGTGATAGATCCAGTTATTACTCTTCTATCATGCGTTTACAAAATACAAGAAATTGTAAGAAATTAAAAAATAAATTGATAAAAGTTTTACCGCGTCAAAACTTTTGTTTATATTTACAAATAAATTAAAGAACTATGAAATTAGGAAAACATACCTTGATTATCGACGGTAACTACTTTGTACACAGTAGATTATTCGTACTTCCACGTCCTAAAAAAGAACAATTGTTAGGCGATCGTGATGGTCAAGAACAATTCATGCGAAAGTTATGTATTGACTTTGCATCAGAAGTTAGAAAGTTAACACCATTTGTTGACCAAATCGTAGTTGCGGTAGATTCAAAATCTTGGCGTAAAGACTTATTCCCTGCTGCCGAATATAAAGGTACTAGAGTATCCGACAATTCTGTTAACTGGGAAAACGTATTTAATACTTACACTGAATTTCAAGCTATTCTTGCAAAACGTGGTGTAATTATTCATAAAGTACCAGGCGCAGAAGCTGACGATATCTTATTTGGATGGTCGACTCAATTAAACAATGAAGGTAAAAATTGTATTGTTTGGACTGGCGACCGAGATTTAATTCAATTAGTTGACTATAATAAAGCAACTGATGCATATACACTATGGTACTATAATTCTCAAAGAAAATTATTAGCATTCGAAGGATTCCAAGAATTATTAGAATCTGCAGGTACTTCAACTATGAGCAATGATGATATGTTATTTAACATGTCTTCTAACGAAGTGATGAACGATAAACTTAAAGAAGATTTACAATCATGGGTTCTTAAGAATGGCGTTAAAATCGAAGAAATTAATTGTGATGATTTTATCTTCTCTAAAATCCTACAAGGTGACAAGAGCGATAATATCCAATCAGTTGTTACTTGGACTAAACGTACAAGTTCTGGTTCTATTAGAAATTACTCAATCACTGAAAAACAGGCTCTTCAAATTCTTGAAAAGTACAGAGAAATCGAAGGTAATTTCCACATTGACCATTTCTTTTCATCGGATCAAGTTGACACTATTGTAAGTTTAATCCATGAAGTTGTTGGCAAATCAACACTTGAAGAAATTCGTGTTCGTTTCAATCAGAACTTAGACTTAATGCTCCTGCACTATAACACAATACCTGAGGGAATCTTAAAAAGTATCTATAATGAAATTGACAAAGACTTTAAAGTTGAGCCGCAGTTGCCTAGTTTAACTCAGATGGAAAAGATATTAGAAGGAACCGAATGGAGTACTAATAATGTTACAGGAAAAGGTGCTCCTAAGAGTTTTGATCCATTTGCAACCCTAAAACTAGATGAGGTTAATAAATTACCTGAAACTAAACAATTAAATACATTATTTTAAAAATGACAAACGAGGATATTTTAAATGAATTATTAATAGAAGCACACGATGAAGGTATATTCGATGAGGTTATTGCCGAAGTAAACAAAACACAAGTAACCCATATAAATAATAACAATAGACTCGAAGTATTCGAAAAAGCCATAGCAAATGTTAGACGAAACAAAACTGTTTGATTTTATTAAAATAATGTTCACTAAGCCGAACGATTATAAAAAAATCACGAATCATAATAAGAAGCGACATCATTTCATGATTAATCGCTTCTTTGCGATTCAATATCCTTCAAACGCACAATTTTTTAATAAGAACGGAATCAATCCAATCGCAGTTATTGATAGTTGGTCGCTTGTTGCCGCAAGATTTAAAAGTGTTCCGGGCTGGATCTACACTAAAACTAAAAAGCCCGAAAAAGAAGTAACTTCAAAAAGCAAATATATACCATCAGAAGAAGCCATTTCATTTTTTATGGAAAGGAATGAAATCGGTAAGAGAGAATTTAAAGAACTTGAAAAATTTGCTAAAGAAGATCTATATTTAACTCTACAAAGGTTAGAAGATTCTATGCAAGTTTACTAATATGTAAATTTATGGAACAATTTGATTTAAGTCTAATGCCAACAGCAGTAGATGTCGCACTATACAAATATAATTATATCGATAATAAACTATGGACACAAATCCATAATGAAACTCATTTTATCTCGATATCCGATGATTCGATAATGGTTTCTACAAGTCAATTAAAATCACTTTTAGAAAGTAATTATCTTTCAACAATTAATATGATTAAAACGGTAGGTTCTGAAGTAGTTCATAAAGAAATTAATTCAGTCTTCTTTCTTTACCAAATGTGCTTAGAAATGGAAAACCTACAGTACATCAAATTTAATCTATATAAAGATAAAAGTTATAGTAGAATGGTTGAAATTGAAGGCAAAAAAATGCTTCAATTTAATTTTAAAGTAATCACAGCTACTTTTCGACTTTTTGATTTATATGACGAAGAAGAGTTACCTCATGTTAACAAGATTCTTGAAGAGATCGGAGTTCTTTACCCAGAAAAACCTTATAATAGAGTTTTTGCAAGCGAACTTTCTGAAAAGATAGATATGTACGTTGAATCTCATGGAGAAGATGACCATAACGCTGGAATTGTTCTTGATATTCTTGACATATTAGAGCCAAAAATGGAAATTGAGAACTCATTAATACTATTAATCACAGACTACTAGAATTTCAAGAATATATACAGTATAAAAATACTGTTATCAATGAAATTTTTTAGTAACTTTGGAAAGAGAGAAGCTCTTGTCTACCTTATAGTTTCTCTATGGGTAGTTATGGGACTTCTAGGAGCCTATAAAACTGCTAGTTTTGCAGATCTTGCAATCTATTTTGGATCCTTAACTGCATATGCCGCAACTTATATTTGGGCTGAAGCAAAAAGACCAAGCACAAAAACAGCAATCTTTAAAAAAGGACCAAACTCGAGAAGAGAGGTTATGATTTATGTTGTTGTCGTTATTTGGGCAGTTGCTGGTGCTGGTGCAATTTGGTTTAAAGCCAATATTGGAGAACTTGCACTATATTTTGTTTCATTAACAGGATTTGTAGCATCTTGGATTGCTGGTGAAGTTTATACACCACAAGATAGTGTTAATAAAAAAATTGAAGAATAATGGTAACAGGATATACTGCTAGTGCATACGGAGATTTTTTCATAGCATCATTACAAACACCCTACAAAAATACATTAAAAGTTATTGACTGGGAAATCATAGCTGGACTTAAAACTCCATATATGACCGGTACAATTAATATAGTTGCAGGTGAAAATGTAGTTATTGGTGTTGGGACTCAATTCACTGTTACATTTGCTATAGGAGATACTATTATTATCGGAAACGTAGAATATACTATTGCGTCTATTGTTTCACCATTAGAATTAGTAGTTACAGAAACACTAACAGTAACCGGAAATGGTATTCAATATTATAAAGGTATTGATGCTAATAATTTCTTTGAATATGAATATAGATGGTCACAAGATGGTTCTACTTTTTCAGAATTTAACCTTTTAAATAAAGGACAATCTTATGGAGATTTACTAGCTCTTACCTTTGATACAACAAAACCAGTATGGATTGATGTGAAAAATGAAGTTGCAGGTCTGGTAACCGGAAACAAAATATCTCTACTTTCAATAACATACACAATCGAAACAGTAGACGGTATTATTGAATCGTGCCCTAACTTTTGCGTAGAATGTACAGATCCATTCGCGATGAATGGTTGCGCAAATATTCAAGTATCATGTGGGACTGGAAATCAATTTAATCCATACTCATTAACTAAATCAGTTAAAATATACAAGCAATTAACAAATATTGTTAATGGTATATTTGGACATGAGGTTAATTATTTTAAAACTGAACCAGACGTTAGAACAAGTGATGTTATTCTTATGGAATATTCATTGCATAATGTTGTTGATAATAAGACAATAAAAATATTGGTTCCTGATAATGAATTTCCAACCGAAGCAAACACATACGATATATTTGGAATTGAACTTGAAGATTTTGAAGTACATATAACTGCTGAAGAATTCGAAAATCATTTTGGTGCTGGAAAATATCCAAGAAACAAAGATTATATGTTCATTCCTATTATTAATAGAATGTATGAAATAAGTTCAGTTTCATTAGCAGATGAATTTAATAGATCCCATTCATATTGGAGAGTTAAATTAGTTAAATACCAAGATAGAACTGATGTTATCAAAGGTCAATTTGATGCTGCAACTGATGTGTTAGTGACTGGAATCGAAGAAATATTTGGAGAAAAGATCCAAGAAGAATATACTAAGAATTTAAAACAAGAACAATTCCAAACGGTTATCACGACATATCGCGATGGTATTAGGGAATTTGTTAATAGAAAACTTAAAATTAGAGATTACGATCTTAAAAATAAATGGACTGTTGTTAGTAAAAATTATTACGATTTATCTACATTTCCAATAGATGATAGAGCATTATTTTATGATGTTAAATCTAAAGTTGAGATTGGATCTGACGCTGCATTTACCGGATGGTTTTCGCCTCAATTTAGTAACACTTCAACTCTAGATTATTTTCTGTTTGGAGATAATACAGCCTTAACAGGTTTAAAATTAACACTAAGCAATACATCTTTTAAATTTAAAGTTAATGGAGTAACTGAAGAATTTACACATGGAATAACTTTCAACCCAAATAAATGGTATGCTTATGTTGTTAATGTAAACAATAAGTTTACACAGCTAGGTGTTTCAATATATAGTCTGGATCCTAATAGTAACTTAAATGTAAATACACCAGGACAGCTTACAACACCCCAGATGTCTTCTAATAATTTAATTCAAGAATTTGTTGAAAATAGACCAATGACAACTCCAATGACATGGAACAATACTTCAAATTATGGATTAAGAGGAAATGAAATGTTTATGACAAACATTAGAGTATTTAATACTCCAATCGAATTTGAACAGCATTCAAATGTATTAAATCAGTATGTTGTTAGAGACAACCAATTGGCTCTAGTTATTGATAATGCAATTCCATCACTAGGATTCCAGAAATTTGCCAATGCCAGATAATATTGATACATATACTATCTAACAAAACACACATTATGTCAGAAAATAAAAGTATAAAGGACCAGGCTGAAGATATTAGAAGGGATCTTGATGAATTAATCGGTAACGATACTTCACGTGAGATTTCAGATGTTATTGAAACAGACCCAAAACTTCCAGCGAAAAGACCAGAAACATATATGTCTTTTAGTGAACTTAAAGAAAGTTCAACTAGAAAAGCAAAGAAAACAATTTCAGCCTTAATGAAATTTTATCTTGATGCTGACATTATTGAAAAGGACGAATATATCCAGGCTAAAAAGAAGATGGACGAAATGACAATGAGTTCATTAGTTTATCAATTACAGGCCGGAGAAAGGGCGCTTACAACACTGTTAGAAGCGATTGAAGATGGAGACGTTGCACCAAGAATGTTTGAAGTTCTTGCAACTCTACAAAAATCAATGTTAGATATTATTAAATCTCAAACAATGTATCTAATGGCAACTGAAGAAAGTACTAAAAGAATCGCTAGAGATATTGAAATCTATCGCAAAAAAGACGATATTAGAGAAATCGAATCTTCAGGCGGAGATTCATCTTCCGGAAACATTCAAAGAGGTTCAAAGGACTTGATGAGAATGATTAGAGCCGGCATAGATGATAGTGAAAGCGAAATTGAAGACGCAGAAATAACAGAATAATATAATGAAACACATTAAGTTATATGAAGAATTTATATTTGAAATAGGGGATTCGTCTTCTAAAAAATACAAATATAAAATTAATGGAAAATTAAATGATATGTCTGAATTCAATAAAAGACTTTATGCTACATTTAAAACCGAATCAAAACTAGAATACACATTAACCGTTATAAATATAAACTCTTTTTTAGATGTTGATTTTACAGCAGATGGAGAATACGAGGAAACTAATAAAGGAGAAATGTTTAAAATTATGGCAACAATTGTCGAAGTTGTTGAAAATATTATTATCAACAATAAAGATATTAGAGGAATACGATATGAACCAAAATCAAAAGGTAAAGATTCCGGAGAAAGTAGAGATAGATTATATCGAATTTTCTTAGAAAAATCTATTAAAAGACTTGGAAAATCTATTAACTTTATACAACAAGGTGGAACGGTTTTTGGAATAATTACAGAATAATATGGCAAATGATAATTACGTAGGAGATAATAAATGGATCCCAACAGAAGATGCAAATGCAGATTCTCAAAAACTGATCTGGTCGACGAAAATTGTTAATGACTTAGTAGTTGCCCTAGATAAAGGTTATAGACCACAAGTGAGTCTTCCATTTTATGAAGGTAAGCAATTTTTAAGAAAAGGTAATATTGTATTTGAATATACTGACGCAGAAATCGCAGAATTAGCAAAGTGTGCAAATGATATTGTATATTTTGCCGAAACATACGCTGTAGTAATGACCGATAACGGTGTTCAAAAGGTAAAACTGAGAGAATATCAAAAGGACTTATTAAGAGACTTTCAAAATAATAGATTTAATATTGTATTGGCATCAAGACAGATGGGTAAAACCGTAACCGCCTCAATTTTTAATGCATGGTACCTTACATTTAATTACGACAAAACTACACTATTACTTGCAAATAAATCAGAATCTACAAAAGAGATTATTGACAAAGCAAAGGTAGTTATTGAAAACTTACCATTCTTTATGAAACCGGGAATTATCAAATATGACGTTATGAACGTTAGATCTGATAACGGTTGTCGTTTGGTTGGACAGTCAACAACTGCAAAATCTGGTATTGGTTTTACGATTCATAATTTATACTTAGATGAGTTTGCTCACGTTCACCCAACTATCGTGGATTCATTTTATGAAAACGTTTATCCTACACTTTCTGCATCGAAGATTTCGAGAATCAATATTACATCTACGCCAAATGGATTTAATAAATTCTATGAAATTTTTGCGGATGCTGAACAAGGAAAAAACGAATATAAAGCAACCCGAATAGATTGGTGGCAACATCCAGATCGAGATGATGCATGGTACCAAAGAGAACTTGGAAACATAGGATCTGAGGATGCATTTAATAGGCAATATGGAAATGAATTTACAAGTTCATCAAGTTTATTGCTGAGTCCAGGTACAATGAAAAGTATTAGAAAAAATGCAAAGAAATTTGTTTGGCATGATCTTGAAGATTTTGAAAATATTCATATAGATACTGAAGGATTTTTAGGATTTGATCCAGACTTTGATGTTGAAGCCGCTGCAGAATCCGACAGATATTACTTATTTTCAGTAGATATCGCCGAAGGAAATGGTGGAGATTACTCAGTGATTAATATATTTGAAGTCGAACCAATGGAAGATAAACATATTGAGAATTATATTACACCAGGTGCAATGTACGATTTCTTTATGATTAATCAAGTTGCAGTTTTTAGAAGCAATGAACACCCAATTGAAGATTTTGCAAAAATATTATATACTTTAGCAATTGATGTTTTTAACTCAGAAAACGTTAAAATGGTTATTGAATTTAATACTTACGGAAGTATTTTGTTACAATATCTTTCAACAGTTTTTCCAGGTAGAAATGATTTTGAGGACGAAATGGTACTAAGATTTAAACATAGACATGATTCAAAAGTTCCAAAAGCCGGACTTAGATTAAAGTCAGATAATAAGTCAATTTTTTGTCAAAACTTTAAAAAATTGATCGAAACAAACAGGATTAAAATAAATGATATAACGACAGTTCAAGAAGCCAGTCTTTTTGGTACTGTTAAGAATGGAAGTTACGCAGCTCAAATGGGAAAAGATGATACTATCATGACTTGCATTACTGCAACTGAATTTTTTGGAACAACAGATTACGCCGATTATGTCGAAGAATTATTGGATGTTATTGAACCGGAAAAGCATGATCTTATGGAGAAAATTCTTTATAAAGACAATGATATTCAAGGTGATATGCAATACGATATTTACGATTTATTGTAATCTCCATCTAAAAAAAGGATATATAATAAAAGAAAAAAAATACACTTAAAATTATGGCACTAAGTCCGCAATTATTAAATTTTAAGAGCTCAGGAGTTTATAGACTTGAGTTTGACAAATCTCAAACAGCGAACATTAACGTTGAGACTCTTAGATTAGTAGTAGGTCACTCTAGAAAAGGACCTTACAACACTCCAGTTTTAATTGATTCACAAGAAACATTCGATAATGTTTTTGGTTCAATTGATAAAGGATTAGAAAAAAAGGGAATGTTTTTCCACAGATCATGTATCGAAGCTCTTTCAAGAGGTCCGATTTTAGCATTGAACTTAGGTAAATTCGTATCAGAAGATGATTATGCAAATTTCCAAAGTTTATCAACTAACGGATCTTTAGCAGGTAATACGTCAACAAGCGGTTCTGCGGATTACCCAAATTTCTTTGACAATGATAAATTCATGGTTCCTTCTGATACTAACACATTAGATACTATCGGTTTAGACAATGATAATATTTTAAATTTTGTAAACATTAAACAAGATTCTATTACAGTTATCGTAAGACAAGCTGCTTCAGTTAAAGAATTTAATTTAACTGCAAGAGAATGGTATGGCGTTGGAAATGTTCCAGAATACTTAAATGACTTTGACAAAATGTCAGACTTTATGATTGACGTATTTGTATTCAAAGGAGAATTTGATTCTGCTTCAATGGTTAATGACCCTATTTATTCAGAGTTCTTTACCGCACAAGGATTAACAAAAACTAAATTAAATGAATTTGCAAACTTAAGACAAGTTAGTTTAATCGCGCAATATACTGGTTCTATCCTACCAGGATTTAAAGATCTTGAAGGTAGAAACTTATACATTGAATCTATCATTAATACTGAAGCTAGAAGAACTGGTTTATTCTGTGCTGTTAATGAAGACGCAGTACTTGATGAAAATGGAACTAAAATTGATTTAGTAGGACATGTTGTAGATGAAACACAAGACTTTGAATTGCTATCGCATATCGTAGGTCAAGAGGTTCATGTTCACCACCCAATCCAATTAACTGGAGATGAAACTATTACTGTTACCGGTTCTACATTAGAAATTGAAGATATTACTTCAGATGAAGCGCTTAAGGCAGTTGAAGGAGAAGATTCTTTATTAGCATCGGTTTCTGGAGAATATACTATCATTACAAACACTGATTGGATAGAAACTACTCCAGTAGGAGTTGGAGTACCAGTCGCATTAGGTACACTTACAATTGATTGTGATGCAAACATTAATACATCATACTCTTCTCTAACAGGAACTACAGGAGAATTAGAATTCCTACATGTTTCAAATAGTAGAGTAACACCATACATATTTGGAGATAATTATAATGGAGTAGTAACGCATACTACAGGAAATACAGATTTTGTTGTTACTTATTTAACAAGTGCTCTTCCATCTAACTTCGTATTCCCAATTTCTATTGGAAATTACGTAGATGCTGAAACGACTGGTAGAATTGCAAAAGTTACAAGAATTGCAAAATCTTTATCTACAAATGGATTAAATACAATATTCACAGTTCATACTGATGTAGAACCAGCTTGGAATAATATAATCATCAAATCTTTCGAAGATGCTTCTTCTGTTTACAAAACATTTGTTTTAGGAAAAGCAAACATAACTGTTAAAAATCTAAGCGATTATTTATCAGTTCTTTCAGGAGGAGTTGGATTATATGATGCATTAGTTGATAAAGATATGATCGATTTTAGATATATCGTTGATACGTTCACATCATTTGATGTTAATGGTTTAAATGAAAAAACAAATCTTTCTCAATTAGCAAAAGACAGACAAAATGCTTCAGCTATTTTAAATGCACCGACAATTGAAGATTTCAAAAAATCATTTAATCCGTCATTCACAAATGCAGAAGGAGTATTTGATACCGCTTATATTGCAACTGGAGGTAATCAAGATAAAAACCCTACAAAGGTTTATGCTTTACCAAGTATTAATGCAGGAGCAAACTACGCGTTCTTCTACGGACCTGGTTTAATCGTAAGCGACAACGGAAAAGATATTATCGTTCCACCAGCTGCTTATGTTTCTAATAACTTCATGGACAAATACACTAGCGCTTTACCTTGGTCAATCGTTGCTGGTCCAAGACGTGGTGTTGTATCTGGTACAAACGTTAAAGGAACTGAATATGCATTTGATAAAAATGATAGAGACATCCTAGAGCCATTCGGAATCAACCCTATTGTATTCCAAAGAGGAACTGGATTAACGATCTTAGGAAACAAAACTGCGCAACAATCTATTAAATCTGCGCTTTCTTCAGCTCACGTTAGAGAAGCACTTATTTATATCCAAGACGGTATGGCAGATATTCTTAAAGATTACGTATTTGAATTTAACAATGTTCAAACAAGACTTGAAATTAAAACTTTAGCAGATTCATTCTTAGAAGGTGTTAAACAAGACGGTGGAGTTTACGAATTTAAAAATGTAATGGATCAATCTAACAATACTAACGAAGTTATTGATAACAATATGGGTATTATTGATACTTATGTTGAACCAGTAAAAGGTTTAGAAATCGTAGTTCATAGAACAACAATTCTAAATACTGGTGAAATTCAATCAGGTAACTTAGGTTAATCAGATATATAAAAAAATAAAACATTAATAAACATGGCTTTACCACATTATAATCAAGACCAAACGTCTAGAAAAGGTAGAAACTTCGAACCAGTACAAGGTAACTTGTTCGAAGTTACAATTCTTCCACCACAGGGTGTTTCGGATGCGCCACTTATGCTTCAACATATTAACTCAATCTCAGGATTAGATTTATATAAAGAAGTTGGTGCTATTGAACAAAAATATAAGTTCGTAACTAGATCGTTCGCAGGTACTCCTGATAACACATCAGTAGACGTAACAGTTAACTTCTCATTAAACTTAAATGAAGCAAACCAAGCTTACCTTTATAAATCAATGAGACAATGGTATAACTTAAGATACGATCCAAACACTGGTGCTATGGGACTTAAAAAAGATTACGTAGGTACTATCGTTATCGTACAGTTCAACAGAGCTGGAGATATTTATAGAACTGTAACTTTAGAAGATTGTCAAATCACATCAGGTTTAGGTTTCACTGCTGAATTAAGCTATGAATCTGCTGATGCTGCTACTTTAGAAGTAGGTTTCAGATGCGACGCTTGGAAAGAAGTTCTAGCATAATTATTCTATAATCATGGGGAATAGTTTTAATTATTCCCCATTTTTTTATGAAACAAAAACATAATATAATGATAATATAATATATAGATGGATAAATTAACAAAAAAGTTACAGGTTCTTCTGTCAGAAGACGAGGTATCTTTGATTAATCGAATCATCTTGAATGAAGCAATTGAGACGGGTCAACGACCTATTTCGATTTCTGCTTTTATTAGAGATGTTATTAGAGAAGAAATCGAAAAAAAGGCAAGTAGTATCAAGCCTTTCGAAAAAATTGATATTAAAAAACTTAAAGACAAATAATTTATGAGTAACGAAAGTAACGAAAACGAAATCAACTTAGAAGACCAATACAAAAATATGGTACAATCTAATGAGTCTCAAGAAGCCCAAGAAGAGCCTATTAATTTAGGAAGGGTTAATATGGAAAGATTTACTGGAGAAAAAGCAGAAAGTGCAGATTTCCATTTAGGGTATCACGTAATTCCGACAATTTCACTACCATCTGGTGGAATGTTTTATCCTGAAGGAACTGAAATCTCAATTAGATCAGCAAAAGTAACTGAAATTAGACATTTTTCAACAATCGACGAAACTAACGTTTTAGATATTGATGAAAAATTAAATCAAATTCTAGAATCTTGCATTAGAATAACTTCGTCAAACAAAAGATTGTCTTATAAAGATATTCTTGAAGAGGATAGATTCTTTATTATTCTATCAATTAGAGATTTAACATTTCCAGAGCCAGAATCTAACCTTAAAATCGATCACATGTCGAAAAAAGGAGAAAAGCACGAAATTGAAATTAAAAAAGAATTCTTTCAGTACTTTAAAATTCCAGCTGAATTAGACAAGTATTATGATTCAGAAAGAAAATCATTTATGATTGAAACGAAATCTTTTGGAACAATTGAAATGACTCCACCAGTTATCGGAGTTATGCAAAAGATTACTGCATACATTAAAGAAAAACAACAAAAGGGTCAAAAGGTAGACCAATCAGTTCTTCAAATTATTCCTTATTTACATAAGGATTGGAGAGGTTTTAGCGATAGAACTTTATTCGAATTTGAAATTGAATTAAACGGATGGTCAAACAAAAAATACAATTTAGTATATACATTGGCTGAAAAGATGAAAATTGGAGTTCAACCAAATATGCTAATACAGTTAGGGGACGAGGAGGAGGAAGTTCCCATCACCTTTCGTGACGGCATCAAATCTCTTTTCGTTGTTCAAGATATCGCTGGCGAACTTCTTTAAGGTTAAATTTCATATTTACCTTAAATTACATATTCAACCAAGTGAACTTGAAAACCTTGAGTATTATGAATTCCATTATCTCGTTAAAGATTTAATAGACCATATCAAGGAGGAGAATAAACAGAATCAAGGGCAGAATGATGCAACGTCAGGAGCCATGAACGGAATGAAAATGCCAAACATGAAAATGCCAAACATGAAAATGCCGAGTCTAAAATAAATAGAGGGTCCCTAATCGGACCCTTTTTTATTGAGATATATAATCCTAGAGAACAAGTGTTTATCTTAAAAAAATAAAATCGCACGTGACCAGCAATAATAAACAAGTTACATTATTAACAAATCCCTTAAATAAAATACAAGCAGCTTCTGAGGCAACTCTAGAGCTTGTTGCGAGAATCAGTGAAGTTATTCTTACAGGTGCTTCTGGTAAATCAGCTACTGAAACATCAGATGAACTTAAAAAGCAAACCACAATATTAACTGATATTAGAAGTATTTTAAGAGAACAGAATAAAACTTTAGCAAAAGGTGCTGGAGCAAAAGGTGGTGCCGCTGGAGGAATGTTTACTCCAATGTCGGCAAAAGATGTTGGTTTAACTGCATTAATGATTATTGGAGTTGCTGGAGCAATCGTTGGAGCAGCTGCATTATTTACACTAGTTCCAGTTATTTCAGTAGGACAATTACTTACAGTGCTAGCAGTTGCTGGTATTTTTGCACTTATAGCACCGACGTTTGTTAAAATTGCCGAAGTTCTCGGTAGAAATTCTAGAGATATCGTTGGCAAAGGAGATAGTTCAGCAGACATGAGTAATCCAAAATCTATGTTTGCACTTGCTGGAACTACAACATTAGCAATGGCAGCAATCGCACTTTCTTTAGTAATAAGTGGAGCTATTTTTACATTGATGCCGATGGTTAATCCAGTTCAATTATTATTAGCATTAGCAGTTGCAGTTATTATGATACCTGCTGCTTTTGCATATTCATTGATTTTAAAAGCATCAAAAGATATTACAAAAGAACAATTAGTATTTGCAGCAGTTGCAATCCCATTAATGGCACTTGGTATTGTTGGAGCAGCATGGGCATTTATGTTATTACCTAAAGGAAGTAATTTACAAGCGCCAGATCCAATTTGGGTTCTTAAAACTGCATTTGCAATAGGATTATATGCTGTTGGATTTTATTTTATTATGAAAGCAATAAGGGGAATAAAAGACCCAAAAGAACTTATGTATGGAGCTATTGCAATTCCATTAATGGCACTTAGTATTCTAGGAGTTGCCCTAATATTCCACGTATTTCCGGCAGTTGATCCAAGTATGGCACCAGATCCGATATGGGTTCTTAAATCTGCGTTTGCAATAGGATTATATGCTGTTGGATTTTATTTTATTATGAAAGCAATCAAAGGAGCTGATCCTAAAGAACTTATGTATGGTGCAATCGCAATTCCAATTCTTGCAATCGGAATTTTAGGTACTGCATTAATTTTCCAAGGATTATCAATAATTTCTGAATATGTTGCACCAGACCCAATGTGGGTTCTTAAAGCAGGATTTTCGATACTAATATTTGCAGTTCCATTCTATATAGTTTCAAAGGCAATTAAAGGAATGTCATTGAAAGAAATGATATTTATGGCAGTAGCCATTCCAATCGTAGCGTTTGGAGTTCTTGCAACTGCATGGATTTTCCAAGGACTTAGTGGCATTTCATATTTTGCTCCGGAACCGGAATGGTCTCTTAAAGCGGGTCTATCAATGGTAATTTTTGGAGCAGTTTTATATCTTTCAAGTAAAGTACTTGGAAGCTTAGGAATTGGAGATTTATTTAAAGGACTTATAGCAGTCGCAGTTACTGCTTTTGCAATTATTGCAGTAGGTTGGATTCTATCACTAGGACCAAGTACGTGGATTTCACCACCAATGGATTGGACAATGAATGTTGCCTTAGCACTTGGAGTTATGGGAGTTGCAATTGTTGCTATGGGACTTGCTGTCGCAGCATTAACACCCGCTACCTTATTGTTAGGAGCACTTGGTATTATTGTTGCAGCAATTACAATATTAGCAGTTGGTTGGATTCTTGCAGGATTAGCACCTGTTATGCCTTCTCTTATTACAGTTGCTCAAGGATTTACAGCAATGTTATTAGCTCCGATTAACGGAATGGTTGATGTATTTGCGCGATTTAAAAATGAAATTGGGGTTGAAAATATGCTTGGTCTTGCAGTTGGAATAGCCGCTCTTGGAGGAGCATGGTTAATCTTTACCGCAGCAATGGCTGGTTCAAGTATTGCATCTGGAATTGGTAATGCAATTGGAGGAATTCTTGATGGAATTGGTTCACTTTTCGGAGGAGATCAACCATCACCAATAGAAATATTAGAACGCCTGGCTGTGATTGCACCTGATGTGAATAAACTTGCAATACCATTAATAAACGTTGGTAAAGGATTCGCGATGATTAACGGAGGTGCTTCGATGGCGATGAAAGCGTTTACATCACTTACAGATCTGCATGAAAATATCGATGTTGATGATTTTAATTCACAGGCAAAAGCATTTAGAAGTATTGCAGGATCATACACTGGAATTGCAAATGCAAGTAAGGTAATGAATATAAAAGCAATAGTAGCTACGACAGACATGTTTAAGGCACTTACGGATCTTGCAAAAAACAAAGGAGAATCTGCAATGGCAGTTTTAGCTGAAAAACTAATGGAAGCCGTTAAGCAATTAACAGGAACAATTACTAATCTTGAAAAGGCATCAGCAAAACAAAGTGCTGAAGCAGCTAAAGCTGGAGAAGTTCTTCAATCAACTATGGGAGCCGTTAAGGAATCGGTAGTTGGTGTTAAAAAGAGCGCAGATAAATTAGGTGCTGCTAATAAAGAAGGCAAAATAGATTTACAACCACTAATTGATGCAATTGCTGATTTAGAAGCAAGATTTGACAGAGTGATTAAAGTAAATGTTGTTGAAACTGTTTAAACTTTTTAAAACATTCATATATAATATCTAAACTTAATATCATGAAATACCTTTATTTTAGCGCACCATGGTGTGGACCTTGTAAGCAATTAGCCCCGAAAATGGAAGAGGTTGCAGAAACAGTAACTGTTGAAAAAATCTTAGTTGATGAAAATCAAGAAATAACACAACAGTTTGGAGTTAGAAATATTCCAACAGTAGTATTAATCGACGAGAATGAGAAAGAAATTGAAAGATTCGTAGGAGTTAATTCAGTTGAATTCTATCTTGAAAAATTTAAAGAGCATGCTAACTAGAGAATCAATTGTACAGAGATTATTAGATGAAAAACTAATAAGTGCCGAAGAAGCTGTTGTCTTATTAAAGACTGAGGTTACTAAATGGTTACCAAGTCCAACCCAAAACCAATGGATCGGTCCAGGAATACCATCATATCCTGCTCAGCCATATCAGCCGTTTACTCCAAATCAACCGATTAACGTACCTTATTGTGATTGGGATTTTACCGGAACAGGAAATCCAAATCCAGTATCTTTTACAACAACATATACTGCACCTGGTATAAATAAAAACTATACAGACAAATAGTGAAAAGATTTTCATTGCCCTTATTATTGATTGTAGCCTTTCTTTTTCTTGGAGTAACTTCTCCAAATTTAAAAAATACTACAATCAATAATTCTATTTATTCGATAGTATATTCTCAGGACTTTGAACAACCATTAGAAATAACATACACTGTTAAATGTAATTCTAATTCTAAGAATCATTACAGTAGAACAGGTTTAAATTTCTATAGACCGAATGGGATCCATACCTCAGATGATATGGATTATGCATATAATGTTTGGGATAAAGGACACATGGCACCTGCAGCCGATTTTAATTGCGACTATTCAACCCTGAAACTAACATTTTCTTATGTTAATTGTGCATTACAGCATCAAGACCTAAACCGTGGTCAATGGAAGGTGTTAGAGTCATACGAGAAGGAACTTGCAATTAATAATGAGGTAACAATTAAGATTTATCTTGATTTCGTAGGTTCAACCAGGTTAACAACTGGAGCAATGGTACCTGTAGGATTCAGTAAGATAATTTATTTAAACGGAAATAAATTTAAGTCATATTATTTTCCGAATAAAAGATTAGAAGGATCTTATGAAAAATATCTAATTAGCAAAAATTAAAAAGCCAAGGTTATCTACCCTGGCCTTTGTTTGATTTTTTGTAGTTGTCAGCTCCCTTGTTCTTTGTGGTTTTAGTTTTAGCGTGAACTCCTTTTCTTTTCTTTTTCGGTGTTTCTGTAAAAGCACCACCAGTTGCATTCTTTGCCATGATTCTATAGATATTTTTAGGTTAATATATTTATTTAACGACCTAGTGAAAAAAGTCAAAAAAATGTTTTACCGCGTCAAAAAAATATATTATATTTACATATCAAATTAAAACAAATGGAAAAGAAAAAACTTACAAAGATCAATTTTACTCTAGAAGAATGGTTCGATGCCTTAAAAGTACCAACTCCACATAGAAATAAAAAGAAATACTTCAAGAAAAGAAAGCATAAAGGAAGATCAGACGATTGTTAATAACTTTAACAAAAAATTAACATGAAAAGTTTTCAGATTTAAGGCAAAATGATTATATTTACATATTAAATTAAAACAACAATAATGAAAGTAATCTACATGGAGCAAACGCTAAACTTAATAGCAGCTCAAAATTTAGAATTGGCTAAATCAATTATTTCAACAGGAATTGTTAAACAATCCGAAGTTGGAACTTATTTATTAATTGAAACAAAAGAGGAATAACAAATATAATTACTATGGAAAATTTATCAAAAGGATTAGGATTAATTTTAGGTGGAATCGCACTTATTATTTTCGCAGCGGGTTTATTGGCTTGGCCAGTACAATTATTATGGAATGGATGTTTAATTGATGCAGTAGATGGGGTTCACCCGATCGGATTCTGGCAGGCAATGGGACTAAATTTCTTATTCTCAATTTTATTTAAAGCAAGTACATCTTATAACAAAAAGTAATGGAAACAGTAATCTTTGATCTTGACGGAACCTTAGCAAACATTGATAAACGACGTGCTTTGGCAACTAAAACAGATGGTAAAATAGATTGGGATGTTTTCTTTGCCCCTGAAAACATTCAATTAGACGAACCAAACCTGCCAGTTATTAAAGTTTTAAAAGCATTAACTGATCAATATTGTATCGTAATTTTCAGTGGAAGGGACGATATCAGCGTTAATGAAACTATAACATGGTTAGCTTCTGTTGGTGTTTATCCAGACATGATTAAGATGCGCCGCCATGGTAGTTATGTACCTGATGACAAATTAAAGAAACTTTGGTTAGACGATTTAAGAAAAAAAGAACACAACGTTATTTGTGCTTTTGATGACCGAGACAAGGTTGTTAAAATGTGGAGAGATAATGGAGTTCCTTGTTTTCAGGTTAATTACGGAGACTTTTAAAAAACAAACTATGCCAGAATTAGCAGAACTAAGACTTACCGCAGATTATATCAATCAAGAGGCGAATGGCAGAATTTTTACTAAAATCAAAAAGAATCCAGTTCACAAAGGAGCTGATATTTTTGAAGATATTGATTTTCCATTTGCACTTTCAGCCGAAAGTCGAGGAAAAGAATTAAGATTAGAAATAGCATCAGTTCCTACGAATGCTCCAGATAAAAAGGTTCATCACTTAATGATGGGCATGGGAATGGCTGGGCATTTTAATTGGGTACCTCCTGGAACCATTTCAAAACATTCACATTTAAAGTTTGTAACTGAGGATGGTACTCTTGATTTTGTTGATGTTCGTAGATTTGGAAATTGGAAGTGGGGTAATTGGAATAAAGATCGTGGACCAGATCCTACTGTGCAATTTCAGGACTTTGTTAGAAATATCAAAGATAACTTACACAAAAAAGATTTTGACAAACCGATGCATGAGGTTTTAATGAATCAACGTTGGTTTAATGGGATTGGTAATTACTTAAGAGCTGAAATCTTATATAGAGTGGACGTAAATCCATTCCTTCCAGCACGAGAAGTCCTGACAAATCATAATGAAATATATGCACTTTGTCGAGCAATTCCAAGCCAAGCTTATATGTTGGGCGGTGGAGAACTTAAAGATTGGAAAAATCCATTTCAATTTGAAACTCTCGAAGATGTTAAAATGGGTTGGAGAGAATTCATGTTATGTTATGGAAATTCCGGAATGGCAACAATAATCGATAAAGGCGGCCGAAGATTTTGGTACGACCCAAAATGGAACAAATAAAATATATGAAAAACATACTTGTAACAGGTGGAGCCGGATTTGTTGGCTCTTCCTTGATTAAAAAACTTAAAGAATCCTATCCGGATTCTACGATTGTTAGCTTAGATAATTATTTTACTGGAAAAGAGGAGAATCATGTTTCTGGCGTAGAATATTATCATGGACATACTTGGGAAGCTGATCATATTTTCAGAGATCGAGAATTCGATACTGTTTTTCATTTTGGAGAATATAGTAGAATTGTTAAATCATTTGAAGATATTGATTTTGTCCATCGAAGTATTTTATCAGGAACTCCAGTTATTTTAGAACTTTGTAGAAAATGGAATGCAAAACTTATTTACTCAGCAAGTTCAAGTAAATTTGGAAATGATGGTAAAGATGAAAACCTAAGTCCATATTCTTGGATGAAATCAAAAATGGTAGAACTAATTAAGAACTACAGCAATTGGTATGGTTTGAATTATGAGATATGCTATTTCTTTAACGTTTATGGACCTGGCCAAATAATGTCTGGTGATTATGCAACTGTTGTCGGAATCTTTGAAAGACAATATAGAGCTGGAGAATTATTAAGCGTAGTTTCTCCAGGAACCCAAACAAGAGACTTTACACATGTCGATGATATTATAAGTGGACTTATTAAAGCTGCTGAAAAAGATCCAGCAATGAATCATGAATGGCACCTACGATCTGGTGTTAATGTTTCAATGATAGAATTGGCAAATATGTTCAATAGTGCATATACCCTAATACCTGAACGTATGGGAGAAAGATTTGCAAGTGAAGAATTTCCATCAGATACTGAAACTTTATTAGAATGGAAGCCTATAAATAACTTAAATGATTGGATTAACAATATAATAACAGAATGAACGGAAAAATAGCAATTGTCGGAGCTGCGGCAACAGGTAAAGATTACCTAAGAAAAAGAATGATGGACCGTGGAATGGTCTATGGAGTTTCATGTACAACCAGACTTCCTAGAGAGGGCGAAGTTCACGGTAAAGATTACTACTATTTAACACCAGAAGAATTTGAATCTAAAATCGAACGAGGAGAATTCGTAGAATGGCAGGATTTCAATGGTTGGAAATATGGTTTAACTAAAGATGAATTTGAAAGATGCGATGTAATGATTCTGAATGCTGAAGCAGTTACTCTTTTAAATTCAGAGTACAGAAACAGATTGTTTGTTATATACTTAGACATCGCCGAAGAAACTCGTAGAGAACGTTTAGGTGTTCGAGCTGATAAAAACGATGCAACTGACCGTAGAATTACAGCAGATAATGAACAATTTAGAAACTTTTTTGATTTCGATTGTAAAATAACTAATGAAAATTTTTAATAATATATAAATTCTAAAACAAAAAATCATGGCGAAAGCAAAAACATTAAGTCAATTAAAAGACCTACGTGCTCAATTAGAAATTGAAGTTAACGAGGCGCAAACAGAATTAGCAACTAGAGAATATTCTGTAGATTTGGAAAACACACAAAACATCAATGCTGTTTTAAAACAAATCGACAAAAGTTACCAATGGAACATTAAAAATGCAGCTTTTTTAATTAATCTTTATGATTCTATTTCAGATCAAAAAAGAATTAATGCAAATGCAGAAGAGAAAACTTCAGTTGTAAAATTAAACAACTTACAAATCAACACACTTTACACAGTATTAACAAACATTACTGGAACTGGTATTGAATCTGCAAGAACATTCACACGTCTTTTAACAAATGTAGGAGCTCAAATCTCTGATGCATTAAAAGAAATGGCAGACGATAACAAATCAGTTCAGTCAAAACATGTTGAATTAGCAGAATTAGATGTTGCAATTGATCAAGCATCAAAACCAACAGTTGAGACTGAAGAATTAGCAAAATAATTACTATGAAATTAGCAAGTAAATCTAAGAAAAGATTAGATCTACTAGAAGCTATCCTAGAAGGAATCACGACACGTGATATATTCGAAACAATTGATTATAAGTCTCAGAGTGAGGATAAAATAAAGCAATTTATTTATCCTCACCTTCTTACTCAATTAACAGAGTATGTTATGGAGAAAAAAGGCTTTAGTAGAGGTCTCGCAAAAGAAAAAGCGAGAACAATGATTAAATGGGAAGGTAATGTAAATACAACCGTGAAAAATATTCAATTCATGGGTACCGCAAACCGACCAGATATGACGCTTGAAAGTGATGGTGTATCAATTGCAATTGAATTTAAAAAAGGCGATCGAGGAGCTTCTTTAAGAGAAGGTTTCGGCCAATCCTTAATTTATTCAACTGCTTATGATTTTGTTATTTTCATGTTCATTGATACCTCAGATGAGGGTAAAATAGTAAATGGTTCAACTGCTGTGAGTGAACAAAGATTCTTACAAAATCTGTGGGACAATTTTAACGTAAAATTTGCAATCGTATAAATGAAAGTATTCGTAACATCAAACCAACAATTTGGTAGACCAGGCGCAATCAAAGCATATAAAAGACCTTTTTCGGACTTAAATGAAATGAACCAAGAACTTATTAGTGCTTGGAATTCTGTTGTTTCTCCGGAAGATATTGTATATGTTCTTGGTAATTTCGCGTGGGATCCAGAAACATCTGAAGTAGTTATCCAACATCTTAATGGAGATATTGTAGTTATTAGTGGTGAATTCGACAAGGCAACAGCAGACATCGCGATGACCCTAGGTTTTGATGATATTGATTTTCTATATAATGCTATCGAGCATCATCCTGAGGCAAATGTAGTTATGTCGTATTGGCCTTTAATGGATTGGCCAAATAAATCTAAAGGAACCTATTCTATTATAGGACATCCAAGCGCAAAATACAAAACTAACCATAAAACAAGAATAATTAATTGTGCTTGTGATAAATGGGAATTCAAACCTATCGAAGTTACAAAGCTTATTGAATTGTTCGAAGAGGTTAACCAGTAATGTGTTAATAAATTGTTAATAACTTTAACAAAAAAATAACATAAAAGATTTTTATTATTCATAAATTATAGTTATATTTACATTATAATTATTTAAACAAACAAAATCAAATCTATGGCAAGTTACAGAGAATTAACAGAAAACTTTTTACAAACACGTTCAGACGCTGATTTTACAGCATTATTTTACAAAGTTAAACCGGGTATTACTTCTTACATTAACAAAATTGTCAAAGACAGGGAATTAGCAGAAGACATTGCTATCAACACATTAACAAAAATGTGGACTAAAATCGATCAATACGATCCGCAATACCAAATTACAACTTGGTTATATCGTATCGCATTCAATGATGCATTAGGACATATTAGTAATAGAAACAAACAATCGTCTCTTGATAAATTATCAGAGTTTGGTGTAGAAATTAATGAATCTGGTGAATTCACTACAGGATTACAAGGTGCATTCGAGGATTATGAATTAAAAACTGAACAAGATTTTATTGACGAAGATAACGAGTTAATGGATAAATATGGTAGAACTTTAAAGGCTATCGATTCATTAAAAGAAGCTTATAAAGGAATTATCGTCGACAGATTAATTAATGATATGAAATACGAAGACATTGCAGAGAAACATAACTTGCCTCTTCAAACAATTAAGAATCGTATTCGTCGTGGTAAAGCAATCATCGAAGAAACTGTAGCATAATGGTTGTCGTAGTCTATAGAAAATCAGAACGTTCAAAAACAAAATACATGACTGTATTTGAAAATGAACAAAATCCAGATAGAATCATCAATGGTCGAGCCCGAAAGCCCTTAATTCCAGATGAATATATTATCGATGAAATTGGTGTTGGTGAAAGATTTATAGAAGAGTATAAAAAACAACACAAGATTAAGAAACATGAAAGTGTCGAATAATTTAACATAAATTTAACACTCCAGATTTTACAGTCTGGAGTTTTTTATTTATATTTACATATCAAATTAAAACAAACAAAAATGATTGAAATACTTGGATACGTCGCAATGATCTTAACATCTTCCTCTTTTTTAATGACGGACGTTAAGAAATTAAGATTAGTTAATATCGCTGGATGTATATCTTGGATAGTATATGGTTCTATATTAGCTTCACCGCCGATTATTATAACAAACGTACTAATTTTAGGAATTAATTTATATAAACTAAAAAAATGAAAAATTTAATATTACTTAGAGGATTACCAGGAAGCGGAAAATCAACAACTGCAGAATTATTAGGAGCTGGAAGTTCCGGAACAGCTCATTTTGAAGCTGATATGTTTTTTATGAGAGATGGAGAATACAAATTTGATTTTTCTCAAATTAAAGAGGCGCATAAATGGTGTCAAAGTTCAGTAGAACGAACAATGTTTCTTGGACATAATAGTACAATCATTGTTTCAAATACATTTACTCAAGAATGGGAAATGGATGTTTATTATAAACTTGCTGAAGAATGGGGTTACCGAGTTACTTCCCTAATCGTAGAAAACAGACATGAAGGCGTTAATGTTCATGGAGTTCCTCAAGAAACTCTGGATAAAATGAAACAAAGATTTGAAATTAAACTATAATATATAGATTATGAAAAAAGCAATAATGACATTTGAAAAGTACACTACCTATTCTGAATTGGAAAAAGGAAAGTGGGGTTCTCCTGAAGAACTAATACAAGACGCAAAATTCGTAGTTTCTAGAGTCTTACCGACTAACGACGAAAAATGGATTAAAGATATTCAAGACCAATCAACAAGCGATGGTATTAAATTTCAAGTTACCCTTTCGGAAGGTGATGTTATTCACATGTTCATGGTTGCTAAATGGAGAATGACCGCAGATTCATGGGAATTCTATTTAAACAAAAAGAAAACTAATGTTGTTAATTTAACAAAAGCATTAGAAGAGAAATATATGTCAGATCTTGAGAAATTCTTAAAATATGCATTTTCATATGATTTCTACGCTCAATATATCGATGACGGTAGAAAATATAAAAGTGCAACCGATAATAATGAAAGGATAATGGCAAGCTTTAAAGCGTTGGGCTCTAAAGATAAAAAGGGAGCGATTGAGGCTCTTGAATCAAAATTTGGAAAAGAAGAGGTGGAAAAGGTATTCAAGTAAAATTGTTCATAACTTTAACATAAATTTAACAATCCAGATTTTTTAATCTGGATTTTTTTGTTTATATTTACATATCAAATTTAAACAAAACCATTATGGCTAACGGAACTTACACAGACGAAGAATTAAATCAAATGTACGCATCAGGAGTATTAACAATGGAAATGTTATTAAAAACAATATAAGATGAAAACAAATTTTAAAGTACTTAATTTTCAAGACGCAGAAGGAGTTACTAATGGTTCATCACACAAAGGTTATATTAATGCGACTTATAGTCAATTGATAGAAACTTTAGGAGAACCTACTTATGACGAACCTTCAGGAGATGACAAAGTTCAAGTAGAATGGGTCGTAGAATTTAACGATGAGATATTTACAATTTATGATTGGAAAACATTCTCAAGAGAATACACAGAAAACGAATTAACCAGATTTAATGTTGGAGGTACAACTTACGCCGGAGATTTCACAGATAAAATAGAATCATTACTTAAATAAAAAATAAGATGGAAAATCAAAACTCAGTTTGCTATGTAGGGCAAATCACAGAAATCAGACCTATTGAAGGTGCTGATAACATCGAATTAGCAATCGTTGGAGGTTGGAATGCAGTCACTAAAAAAGGCGAATTTAATCAAGGTGCTTTAGTAGCAATTGCAACAACCGACGCTATAATTCCACAAGAACTTTCTGAAAAAATGGGAGTAACTTCATACTTGCGTAAAGGTGAAAGGGTCCGTACTGTAAAGTTACGTGGAGTTTACTCAGAATGTTTAATCATTCCAATCATCCATATCAAGGCTTCAAGTATTAAAGAAGGTAAAGATTTAATGGAAGAGTTAGGTATTACTAAGTTCGAACCACCAGTTAAGCAAATTCAATTAGCTAACGGTAAAAAGGTTCGTTACCAATCTAACCCAAACTTTACAGTTTACTACAAGTTTCCAAACTTGAAAAATGTTGCTGGTTTATTTACTGAAGAGGATGGAGTTCAAATTACCAGAAAATTACATGGTACAAATGCTAGATATGGTATTGTTCGTAAGAATAAATTATCGTTCTTTGACAAATTAAAGAAATTCTTTGGCTTAGCTGATGTGTGGATTAATTACGAATATGTGTATGGTTCTCATAACGTGGAGAAAGGTAGTGATTCTCAGGGATTCTATTCAACTGATGTTTGGAGAACTTCAGCCGAAGAATACGGTATCAAAGAAAAGTTATGGGCAGCCGTAAAAACTAGAGATGTTGAAGAAATTGGTGGTGGATTTGTTCTTTATGGAGAAATCTACGGTGCAGGAATCCAAAAGAATTATGAATATGGTTTAAAAGATACCAGATTTGCTGCATTTGATTTAACTATTGATGGTAAATACATGGACCCTGAAATGACCGAATACATCGTAGAAGAGGTATTAGAACTTCCACATGTTGAGGTTTTATATGAAGGTTTATGGAATCAAGAAGTTCAGGACAAATTTGTATTCGGTAACTTTATTGAAGGTACTAAAGTTCCACATGAAGGAATTGTTATCAAACACATCACTGGCGAAAGACAAAAAGTCGCAAAAGTAATCAACCCAGATTACTTGATTTATGGAGAGAAGAACAACATTGGAGATTCTCACTAAATATGGCAGTAGATTATAAAAAAGTCCTATTAGGAATGCTAGGCGAAAAGATAGTTGCAAAACATTTTAGGGATTCTGGACATCAAGTCGAAGAATCCCTTGATGTTTTTGATTCGACTAAAGATATGATAATTGACGGTAATAATGTTGAGGTAAAAACAAATGCTCCCTTAATTTATTATGATTCATTTTCAATCCCAAAGAATCAATATAATAAAATAATGAATTCACATCGAGTTTATTGGCTTTCAGTTCCCCTACAAACACAAGAAGATAAATTTGCAGGGTGTATTTTTGAAATGGATCCAAAAGTTGCCAAGCCACATTTAATTACATTTGGTTCAGGTAAACAAACAATTGGTCTTCGTAGACAACAAGAAGGTATGAAGGTAATTTATAAGATCGAAGATCCTAAATTACTGGATCATCTGAAAAGTCTTTCAACTTCTTATTTATAAGATATATAATCTATGAAAAAAGTACAATTATTCGAAGAATATTCAGCAAATCAGGTAAAATGTCGTGATTGTGGCTGGAAATGGAGACTCGAAGAGGGTGGAAATGACCCTTATGTTTGTCATAAATGCGGTTGTGATAATACACCAGAGATTAATGTTCACATGAGAATCCAAGAAGCAGAAGATAAAGAAACTTCAAGAGAAGCTCTTGACAATGATGCTATTAATAAAGCACTTGATAAAAAGGCAAAAGAATCTGGAGTTCCAATCGGAATTATTAGAGCGGTAATGCGTAGAGGAATGGGAGCTTGGAATTCTAGTCACCATCAAGGAGCAACACAAGAGCAATGGGGTTACGCCAGAGTAAACGCATTTCTTGAAAAAGGAGATGGAACTTGGCAGAAAGCAGATGCTGATTTGGCAAAAGAGGTCAGAGACGGAGGAAACGATAAAAAGTTACCATATAAAGTTGAAGAGTCCCTAAATGAAGCTGAAGAAACTTATAATGATTATCCAACAGCAGCAAAAGCAAATGCAAAGAAAGCACTTGATTGGAGAGATGAATATGGTCGTGATGAAGTTACTGCAGGTACTCCGGTTGGATGGCAAAGAGCGAACCAATTAGCAAAAGGAGAAAAGCTTTCGAGAGATGTTATTTCGAGAATGGCACAATTTAATCGACATAGAAAAAACTCTGAAATAGATCCAGAATTAAAATCAACTCCATGGAAAGATAATGGATATGTTGCTTGGTTAATTTGGGGTGGAGACGAAGGTGTTGATTGGGCGATTAAAAAAATAAAAGAGATTGATGAAAAAGGTTAAACTTTTCGAGGAATTTTTAAATGAGGAAATGGTCCTTAAAGATTTAGAAGGTAAGTTTGGAATAAAATTGGATGTTTTTAATACACCAAATTATGTTGAACTTACAAGAATTGAAATACCTAAAGAAAAGAGGGGTCAAGGAATCGGAACAGAAGTAATGGATTTAATTATTGCTTTTGCAGATGCTCAAGATAAACCGATATTTTTAACACCATCAAAAGATTTTGGAGCAACATCAGTTTCACGATTAGAGAAATTTTATAAAGGTCTAGGTTTCGTAAAAAACACAGACAAAAGTTTAACAAGAAATACAATGGTAAAATACCCAACAAATGAAAAGAATTAAATTATTTGAAGAATTTATGAACGAAGCTGAAAAAACAACTTACGATTCAAACTGTGCAATGTTATATTTTGACTTTCCAATGATGAGTCAAATTCACAAGGAAATTAGTGCAGAAGACATTTATCAAGCAGACGATAATGGAGGTTATGGATTAGAAAAAGAACCACACTGTACCCTATTATACGGTTTAAAACCAGACGTTTCTCTAGAACAAGTAAGGGAAAAGTTAGAAGGATTTGACTTTGGAGAATGTTTAGCGCATAACATATCATTATTTGAAAATGAGAAATTTGATGTACTAAAGTTTGATATTAAGGGAGACAATTTACATACTGCAAATAAAGCACTTTGTGAATTACCATATTCTTCAGATTATCCGGATTACCATCCCCACATGACAGTTGCATACTTAAAACCTGGAAAAGGAAGTAAATATTTAACTATTTTAAATTCACAAGAACATTCATTGAAACCGCTACATATTGTTTATAGCATGGCCGATGGTTCTAAGCACATTATGAATTTATAATAATTTAACATAAATTTAACAATCCAGATTTTTTAGTCTGGATTTTTTTGTTTATATTTACATATCAAATTAAAACAATATGATTAGAGATAAACAAGAAAAGAATGGACCAATTATTATTGACCTAACAGGACCTGATGGAAATGCATTTGCTCTTATGGCTTATGCTAGAAGATTTGCAACACAATTAGGTTGGAAAGACAAAGGTGATGCACTTATTGGAAATATGTTAAGTGGAGATTATGAACATCTCTTAGAAGTTTTTGAGAATGCATTCGGTGAATACGTAATCTTAGAAAGATAATGGCTAAATATAAAATACATAGACACAGAGTTTTTAAAACATTTGGAATCGTTAAAACATTAAATGGTCTCTTCATTTGCCCGGGTTGGATTCCCGTTGAAGATGGTACAACCAGAGATGATGTAGAGTTCAGTGATGATATAATAATTGAACCAGTAAGTGATTCAACAGAAGTGAAGCCAGAACCTCAAAAAGACCTAGAGTTCAAGGTCCCATCATCAAATGGTAAATCTGAATATTTGGTTAAAAGACAAAGGGGAGTTTGGAGTTGTAATTGTCCAGCTTCTACTTTTAGACGGGGAAGTTGCAAACACATAAAAGAACTTGAAACAAAAGAAGGTTTATCAATATAAATACAGTAATAAGAAAAACAGCCCCGTAGGTAAACGGATATACCGCCGCTCTTCTAAAGCGGATTTCCAAGTTCGATTCTTGGCGGGGCTACAATGAAACACGAAGTTTCAGGATTAACTAAATAAATTTTAAAATGAAAAAAGTAATTTTCGTATTGGCTTTGGTAGCTACATTAGCAGTAGGTTGTAACAAAACAACTGCAACATCAGAAACATCAACAGATTCAACAGCAGTTCAAGTTGATTCAGTATCAGTTGACACAACTGCAGTAGATACTGTAGCTGTAGATTCAGTAAAATAATTAAGATTTAAAAACTACTTGAGTAAGTGGGAATGGTCAATCAACAGCCCAAAGAAGGTTCAGGTAAACTATATAGAACGGGATCGGCGAGCCCAATATATGAGTAAGTAGCAAGTTGATATATTTTTAGAAGGATTGAATAGTTTTTAATATCAGCGAATTTTTAAAATGCAAACAAAGATAGTTCATCTTAAAAAAGAACCTTATGATGTTTATATAGGTCGACCCTCAAAATGGGGAAATCCATATTCGCATAAAGAAGATACACTGGCCGAATTTAAGGTTAAGAATAGAGCAGAAGCCTTAGAAAAATATGAGAAATATCTTCTAGAAAATGAAACTCTTTTCAATTCTTTAATAGAATTACAGGGAAAGACTCTTGGATGTTGGTGTAAACCAAATAAATGTCACGGAGATATTCTGGTAAAGTGGTCAAATTCACTCGGAAATGAGCTTTTTTAAAATAATAAAAAAAAGTTTAAATTTAAGTGAAATTTAATGAAACAAAAAGATATATAGATCTATAATATACATAAGAAAATTAAATCTTATATATAGATTAGAACAAACAATAACAATTAAAATGCAAACAATTCAAAAACATATCATTATGGAACAACCAGTCCTTACGACAGGAAACCCGATATGTGGCCAGTATCCTGGGAATTTTAGCAATTCGGATTGGAAGCAAGACGGTTCTTTTGAAAACAAACATGTTAATATGAGTTAATCTATTAACATACACAATATTCAAAAGGACCTTTCAGAAATGAATGGTCCTTTTTTGATTTTATAGGTTCAGTTGGCCGAGTGGTTAGGCACAGGATTGCAAACTCTGAAATGTTGGTTCGATTCCAACACTGGACTCAAAAAGAAAACTTTAACATAAATTTAACATTTAAAGTTTTCGGGTTTAAAAAGTTTTGATTATATTTACATATCAAAATTAGAACAAAGTTCATTGACATCTTGGCATAGAAATTAAGGAAGATTGGCAGAGTGGTCGATCGCGGCAGTCTTGAAAACTGTTGACCGTAACAGGTCCGTAGGTTCGAATCCTACATCTTCCGCAATAATTGCCCGAGTGGTGGAACTGGTAGACACAGCGGTCTTAGAAGCCGTGGCGAAAGCTTGAGGGTTCGACTCCCTCCTTGGGTACAAAAATGTTCCTACAGTATCTACGGATTCTATAAAGAAAAGAAACATCCATGGTTGTTTCACGATAGGATGGTCACCTATCAAATTTGCCTCCTTAGCTCAGTTGGTAGAGCAGATCATTTGTAATGATCAGGTCGTTGGTTCGAGCCCGACAGGAGGCTCAAAAATTAACTGGCATTAGAGGAGTCCGGAGTCCTCGCTTACCTTGGACGTAAGAGATCGCAGGTTCAAATCCTGCATGCCAGACAACGCATTGATCGCCGGTTACAAGCTTCGGTCCTTAACGCAACAATCGGTTGCGAGTTATTTGGACAAGCCGGACAAAGGCTCTAGGTGGTGCTAGAGTATATTGGACTTGTAGCTCAGAGGAAGAGCGTTCGCCTGTTAAGTGAAGGGTCGGGATTTCGAAATTCCCCAAGTCCGCAAAATGACGCCATCGTCTAACGGTTAGGACATTAGGTTTTCATCCTAAAAATCGGAGTTCGATTCTCCGTGGCGTTACAATGGTTATGAGCAACGTGCCCCATTAATTGCACAATGTTGACAGTTCGGAAAGACGAATATACGGTCTCATAGTTAAACGGCTATAATGCAGCCCTGTCACGGCTGAGTTCGGAGTTCGATTCTCCGTGGGACCGCAAGCTTAAAACCAGTTCGCGTTAAGGTAGAAGTAGTCTCGTGCGGCGGCGATGGAACAGTCGTCGAGTCTTTTAGAACAAGACGTTAAACAATTCAAAACCTTGGAATGTCAATTATTCCTAAAACTACCGCGGAAGGTGCTGTTGGTGACCTTCCATTTCTAGGCATTTAGCTCAGTTGGTTAGAGCGCCTCGCTGATACCGAGGAGGTCAATGGTTCGAGTCCATTATTGCCTACAATTTATTACTCCTTCGTATAACGGTTAGTACACATGGTTTTGATCCATGCGGCAGTGGTTCGATTCCATTAGGAGTAACTATCGGTCTTTTAGCTCAGTCTGGTAGAGCGCCTCGCTCATAACGAGAGGGTCCTAGGTTCGAATCCTAGATGGACCACAATGTTAATAACTTTAACAAAAAATTAACATAAAAAGTTTTCGGGATTAAAAAACTTTGTTTATATTTACATAACAAATTAAAACAAACGTTATTTGAAATCTTGGTAAAAAAATGCAGATATCGTATAATGGTCATTACTTCAGACTTCCAATCTGAAGATGGGAGTTCGATTCTCCCTATCTGCTCAACGTAATAATTATTCCAGTATGATTGGTAAGCATCAGACAGTAACATCTGACGGGCAATATAATTATTAAGAGGTAAGGAAAAGACTAAGTTTATTATGTGGCTGAGGGGTGATAGCACTACCATTCCAGGTAGATGAATGAAGGTTCGAGTCCTTCCATAATATCAAAATATTCAACGTATTGGGTTTTAAATCCCGTTAGGCTCTGGATATACAAAGTGTTGGCTTTAGATCCCAGTAGGAAAGTACACTCTAATAAAACATGTCATGGTGAAAGTGTCGACTTAAGAAACGGCAAGTAGCAACGAAGGGATACGGTATCCATCAAACGCCTCCACGTGGCGATACTGGAAATTGGTTATGAACCTTGCGCAAGGGAATCAACCAAAACCAAGTTTGAAAAAGCATAGGTAACTGAAAAATGTGGTTCGAGTCCACACCCGTAATAGCCAAAGGGTTGAAGCATTGAGGATGATGCATAGGTTATAACGGATCTGCAGGTCCAGGATAGGTCTGGTTAAAGTAGGCAGTGCCAATACAAAAGGTTCGAATCCTTTCTATCCGCAAATACATGAGCTTTGAAGCACAAGTGGACGTGCAACCGGTAATAGGCCGGATTAGGTTATAGGTTCGAATCCTATCTCTGCTCCAAATGATTATGAGGCCATTGGTTGGCGGCACCTCACAAAGGTTGAGTTGAAATACACTCTTTATTGTAAAGCTGGAATTGGTTCGAATCCAATCATAATTACAAAGAAGATGCCTGATCAGCAATATCTTCCTAACGATTAAAATTACATATAGCTTAAAGAGATTTGACGTCACTAATTTCTGTAATTTTAATTGATTGCTCTGTTTAGTTTATATTTGGCAGTGAACGCGGGACCAGGAAACGAATCCCGAAGACTATGGGTTCGAATCCCATACAGAGACACTAAATTGCGATAGTGGTCAGAGACGGTCTCATGAGCCGTATCGGTAGATATACCCTCTAGAGGTTCAATTCCTCTAATCGCAACGAATCTTAAGAGTAATTAACTTAAGACTGTCAGGTTCGAAACTGACGATTGATTATGGTGTAAAGGCGCACAGAGGAACGGAGTATGGTTAGATTTTAGCACCGGAAATGGGACTCAGGATTATGGTTCGAATCCATTCTAATCAGCAAATATTGCGGGGTAGAGCAGAGGTAGCTCAGCGGGCTCATAACCCGAAGGTCGCAGGTTCGAATCCTGCCCCCGCTACTAAATGATTGTATACTAGTAAAGGTAAAACTAGGTCTGCCGGTAAATCAGACGTCTAACGACTAGGTTAATGAAAGATGATGAAAGTGTCGCGAGTTAGTAATCATCGAGGTTCGAATCCCCTTACAATCACAAAGAGAAAAGCTGAAAATAAGTATTAGGGGCGATTAGTGTAGCGGTAAACACTCTGGCATCGGAGCCGGAAACACAGGTTCGAATCCTGTATTGTCCTTACGAATTATTAGAAGCAGTAAAAGAAACCGGAAGTGTAGTAATGTGACAGATGCTTAAGTTGCAACTAAAGTGTTTGGTGTAGTTAAGTCTTACATGGATTCGCGGTCTTAGGTAAGATGTTTCTTTTACACTCTTAATTGACCTTGTAGCTCAATCGGTAGAGCACCAAGCTTTTAACTTGGGGGTAGTGGGATCGTAGCCCACCGGGGTCACAAGGAGTTTCAATCTCAAGTGCTGGTTAGTTTAAATACTTTCAGATGAGCCTATCAAAATTGATGACATTATGGAAAGACATATATAAGCGCCTTTAGCTCAGTTGGTTCAGAGCATCTCGTTTACACCGAGAGGGTCGGGAGTTCGAATCTCTCAAGGCGCACTATTAATTATTAAATTTAAAATTATGTCAGCATCTGAATTTGCTTATTGGTTACAAGGCTTTTTTGAAATCTCAGAACCAAATGAGATAAAGGAACTTAACGAAACGCAAACACGGATTATTAAAGACCATTTACAATTAGTCTTTAAAAAAGAAACGCCAACATATTCCAGAGAAACTAATCATGGAAATTATGGAACGTGTGGAATCGGTGGTTTTAGCGACATTGGTTAATTGTCGGCGCCCAAAGGACGCATGACCTGGTCAGAGATTTATTCTTGCAAACTCGATACCTTAAGTTGAGCGGCCAATCTACGGGATTGGCTTTATGCCGTAGCGCTGAAGTTGGAGAGTCAGGGCGGTCTGTAACACCGTTGCTATTTAGCTGAGTAGGTTCGATTCCTACCTGCGGCACTATAAATTCAGTTATCGGCAGGCAAGTCTGAATTAAAATAAAATGTTGCCTTTATGGGCCTTTGGTATAGCTGGTGCGTACGCTAGTCTGAAGAACTAGAGGAACAGGTTCGATTCCTGTAGGGCCCACAATGACCACAAAGAGGAATAACTAGCGTAGATGCCTCAAGGAACTGCAGTCCTACTACGCTCTAAGGAAAGTAAACTGAATAGGATTCAGGACCGCTTGCTAAGCGAATCGTTCCTTCGGGAATGGAGATCGATACTTCTGCTTTCCGCAAATGTAATGACTGGAGTTGCAAAAGGCAGCCTTGCTATGGTAAGATAGGTGTAGGAGATATGCAATGTAGGATAGACTTACCATCGAATCCCCGCTTTACATTTAACTGCCGAATGATCCGGGATCAAGAATGGCTCATATCCATTTTTAGAGTGGTTCAACTCCACTATTCGGTACAAACGGGAAATGAGACAACGGCGGTCACGTAGGTTCGAATCCTACCGTTTCCCAAGTTATATGGTGTTTGTAGCTCAATTGGGAGAGCGCTTGTTTGTGGTACAAGAGGTAGTGGGATCGAAACCCACCTAACACCCTAAAGAACAGTGGAATGCTGTAGTAATAATTAGGAGCCTAAACCGCGAAAAAGGGTTAATAGTAGCGAATCCGGAGGCATTGTTATTACCAGTAACCCTGAAAAACCCGAAGCTGTTCTTTAATTTATTTCTATAGTTCAACGGATAGAACAATTGATTACGAATCAATAGATGGGGGCTCGAATCCCTCTAGAAATACAAATCTACAGCGTTGGTGAAATGGTATCATTTTGAGTTCCAACCTCAAAGTTCAGGGTTCGAATCCTTGACGTTGTGCAAAAATATCGAATATATAGTATTAAATAATATGATATAAAAAGATATGACCAAACATGGCAGCAATTAAAACAATACTAGGTACTGATACCGTTTCTTCGTCAAGATTAATTTTAAATGAAAACTTTGCTACGATTAATCAACAGCTTAATGAATTTTCTCAATTACTTGATGGATTTAATGGAACTTCCGGAGGAACTTCATTTAACGGAATTGTTACTTCAAATTTAATACCAAACCAAAACGAAGTATATGATTTAGGATCACCAACTAAAAGATTCAGAGATATTTATTTAAGTAACAATACAATGTATCTTGGTGAAAATTCAATCAGAATGGTTAATGGTACAATGTCGGTTAATGGGAATCAATTAGTTACAAATTCTAGATTATTAGAAGAGGCTGCTGAAAGAGCCCGTCTTTTAGGTATTGAAACAACTGCAAGAAATCAAGCAATATCTTCAGTAACTGACAGGATAACTGAGCTTACTGATTCAACTTCTTCAACTGCGCAATCTTTATTAGATTTAAACACATCGTTTGAGGCTGAAATTAATGATGCAGTCAATGGAGAAAGACTAGCAAGAATTGAAGCAGTATCTAATATAAATCAAACTTTAACTTCATTATCTACCGCTAATGAATCATTGGCAGAATCAGTAGACAATTTAAGTACATCTTTTATAACTGAAATTAATGATGCGGTTGGAGCTGAAACATCTGCAAGAACTGAAGCATTATCTACAATTAATCAAACAATGTCTTCGTTAACTGATGCTGATTCGGCATTGGCTCAATCGGTAACAGATCTAAGTTCTTCTTTTACCACCGAAATTAATGATGCTGTAGGTACTGAAACAAGATTAAGAACTGAAGCAATATCTACAATAAATGAAACGTTAACTACATTAAATGATGCTGATTCGGCTTTGGCAGAATCTGTAACAACATTAGAAGCTCAATATACAATAACCGACGGAACAATAACAGGGTTTAGTCAATCTTCTGCTCTTAAGACTGAAATTGATTCGGCAATTGCTGATGCTAATTCAGCAACTGTAAAATCAACAACAGAATTAATAGCAAAATTAGGAGATGATACTTCTAGTATAACAGAAACAATGACAGCAGATATTGATTCACTTACTAATAAAGTAAATGCACAATACACATTAGAAGTAGATGCGAACGGTAATGTTGCCGGTATGAAATTAGGAGCAGATGAGACTGGAAGTTCAATTGCATTTACAGCAGACTCTTTTAAAGTATCTACAGGAGGTCCACAAGGGCAAATTTTAACCCCATTTTCTATCATAGATGGTCAAGTCGCATTTAATGGAGCTGTTAGTTTTTCTTCAAGCCAAGGAACAAATGGAACCAATGGTACTAACGGAACTGATGGTAAGACATCTTATTTACATATAGCATACGCAAACAGCGCAACAGGGGATAGTGGATTCAGTAATTCTGTATCAGCTGGAAAATCATACATAGGACAATATACTGATTTTACTCAAGCAGATTCATTAAATCCAGCTCTTTATAAATGGACATTAATTAAAGGAGAAAAAGGAGATCCAGGAGAACGCGGATTACAAGGATTACAGGGTGCTGATGGTACCAATGGTATTCCCGGTGCTAAAGGTGCTGATGGAGTTTCTACATATTTCCATATTGCTTATGCTGATAATGCTTCAGGTGGAGGATTCAGTCAATTAGCAACTGGTAAATTATATATTGGTACTTATGTTGATAATACACCGACCGATGCTGCATCTGGAAGTTCTTTATGGAAATGGCAATTAGTTAAAGGATCTGATGGATCAAATGGTCAAAATGGTACTCCAGGTACTAATGGTACTAATGGTCAAACCTCTTACTTACATATCGCATATGCAAATAATTCATCTGGAACAAGCGGATTCAGTACAACGGATTCAAATGGAAAACTATATATTGGACAATATACCGATTTTACATTAGCAGATTCATCAAATCCAGCTCTTTATAGTTGGACATTAATTAAAGGAGAAACTGGAGCTCAAGGAGCAACTGGACCACAAGGACCAGCGCCAGATACTAGTCAATACCTAACAACTTCAACTACAATCGATGGTGGTAAAATAACAACCGGAATAATAAAGAATGGTAATTTTGTAGTTGCAAATCCAAACTGGGACACATATTCAACCTCAGGTATGGGTATTAATCTTGACAAAGGAGCAATAAATTCTAAAAATTTCTATATAGATGGCGCAGGTAATGCAAAATTTAGAGGAGACATTGATTCAGACGGTGCAACAATAAAAGGAAGTCCGATGACTGATTTATTTGTTGTAGAACCTGCAGTTGATGAGTTTGATGTGTATAGACCGATTCTTAAAATGAGAGGTGATGCATATATAGGAGGTCAAAGATTTTCAAATTATGCGGAAGATCTTAGTTCATTAGGATCTAATTTTGGAACATTCCGTGATGAATATAACAATAGTAAAGAACAATTAATACAGACTACTTTATCTCATATTTACGTAAAAAGAAATGATGCTGCGTTAGAAGTAGGAGACCTTGTTAAGTTAGATGAAAACAATGAATTAGTTAAAGCTTCAACTTCTAAAGATCCAGCGATCGTAGGAATCTTATGGGAAGAGGCTGATTTTTCATTAACACAAAGTGATCTAGAAAAACCTCATCATTATAGAGATTCACTTGGAAATAAATTACCAGTAGAAGATAGAGATCAAAAAAGTATTTGGAGAGTCGCTGCATTAGGAGATTCAATTGACGCAAATTCTGGATTACAAGGTATGAAAATATGCGATCAAAATGGACCAGTTCTTAAAGGAGACCTATTATGTTCATCAGATGTACCAGGATATGCTATGAAACAACCAGTTGAATATGTTATAACTGGATTTGATAATGATACACATCAATATGAAGAACGCCAAACTATAAATTCATTCACATTAGGAAAATGTATGGAAGATTGTATATTTGATAGTGAAGGTAAAGCAATCGGAATTTACGGTTATATCTATTGCGGATAATATTGTATTGAAACAAACCTATTTGATTAGATATAATAGACATATTTATTAAAATTTAATCAAAATGAACAAGTACACAAAAACACTAGTTCTCGACTCGAGCTATATGCCAAGAAGTATTATTAGTAGTCTACGAGCATTTGTCGTAGTGTATAAGGGGAACGCTGTAGTGATTGAAGACCATGATTGTATATTTAACATGTGCAATCCTGAAGTTATCATTAACAAACCATCAGTGATCAGAGTACCTAAATACGTTAACACTCGACATAATAAAGTTCCTCTAACCAGAGAAAACGTATTTAAAAGAGATGGACATGAATGCGTATATTGTGGAGATACTAATTCAAGAACTTTAACAATCGATCATGTTATTCCTCAATCTAAAGGTGGTGGAAATACATGGGACAATTTAGTTACAGCATGTAGAAAATGTAATGGTGAAAAGGCTGATTTGAGTCTAGAAGAGTTTGGTAAAGAAATACCACAACCAAGAAGGCCCCACTACTTAATGTTACTAAAATCTCTAGACCATATTCCAGAAGAGTGGAAAAAATATCTATTCTACGAGGAGTAACATTTAAAGATGTCTTTGAATATATAGTTTATTATGAAAGCATCTTTATTAAATATAACAACATCACCTCTTGATGAAAGAGATATTGTTCTAGAAACAATAATCAATCCAAATTTACAAATCCAATCTGACTTGGATTATAGAAAAGATATGCCAGAAGTATGGGACCAAGGAGAAGATGGTCCCTGTTCTAGTTTTGCAGCTGCTGCAATTAAAACATGGCAAGAAAAGATGAATTATGAACTAGATGAGGAACTTTCACAATACTTCATATATAATATAAGACCGGATAAATCAATCAAGGGAATCAATCCAAGGGTCACTATGAGACTACTACAATCATGGGGAATTCCACGAAAAAAGATTTATAATAACAAACCAATTTCAGACATTAATAAACTATCAAAAGAAATTCTGGATGATGCAAGAAATCACAGAATACTTGGATATGCCGCTGTAAATACAATAGATGGTTTAAAAGGAGCCCTAATTAAAAATGGTCCAGCGTATATTGCAATGCCTGTTTATCATGATGGCGCTACTTTCTGGAAAGGTTCTAAAGGTGATAAAATGCTGGGTGGACATGCCCTTGTTGTTGTAGGTTATAATAAGACTGGATTTATTATTAGAAATTCATGGGGTTCTGATTGGAATGGAGATGGACATACAATATATCCTTACACTGATTTTGGAATGCACCTAGAAATTTGGACATCGATTGATGATACTACATCAACAAAAAGAATTCCTCCAATTACACCTAAACCTGAAAGAAAAGGCATATCTGGACTCTTTAAGAAAATATTTGGTAAAAATTAACATAAATTTAACATAAAAAGTTTTCGGGTTTAAAATGTTTTGTTTATATTTACATATCAAATTTAAACAAAAGAAAACATGAAAAAATTATTATTACTATCGATTATTACTATTTTATTTGCATCTTGTAATCCTGAAGAAATTACGCCAAATCAACCTCAAGAAAATCCACAAAATACAGATGCTCCATTACCACCAGATCCGGTAAGCACAACACCTCCGCCGACTGTTAATTTTTCAAATTTACCAGAATGGACTACAATACCTGATGCTAATTTTGAAAATGCATTAATTAATAAAGGAATTGATGATGTTTTCGACGGAAAGGTATTAACAACCAAAGTATCTCATTTAACTACACTTAAAATTGAGCATGCCGGAATTACAAATACAAAAGGAATTGAAAGTTTCTTAAGTTTAGAAGTTCTTTCTTTTTGGGATAATAATTTTACAACAATTGATTTATCACATAATGTATTACTTAAAATATTGTGTTTAAGTGAATGTCCATTAAATACTGTTGATTTAAGTAAAAACACAGAACTTGTAGAACTAGATTTCCAAGGAAATGATATGAGAAATAATGACCCAACATATCTTTACGGAAAAACTTTAGGCATGACGTCATTGGATTTAAGTCGTAATGTAAAACTTGAAAGAATATATTTATATTGTAATAGATTAACATCGTTAAATGTTAGAATGCTTCCTAAATTAACTGATTTATGGCTAGGTAATTCATATCAAGGTACTACTGGAGGAAACTACATTAAAACGTTAGATCTAACAGGAAATCCAAGATTAATGACATTCATTGCAATGGGAGGTACCTTAGAATATGTGGATGCTAGAGCAACTGGAAATGGTACAGCAATGGGAAATGTTGCCTTAATAAACAATCCAAATCTCGCAAGGGTTAGAGTTACTAATCTATCATTAATCTTACAAGTAAATTCATATCCTTTATCTGCTGGTCAAAGAAAACCATGGTGGTATGATACAACAACCCAGTTATTTCAGTAATTGGGTTGAACCTTATTTTAAATATGATATATAATCTATAAATAAAATAATTATCATAATGGGATTACCTTATAGTGGACCAATTTCAATGGGAAGTATAAATACCGAGCTTCAAAGAGCTGCAAATACCCCAAATACATCTCTTGCAGGCGGTGTAACACCGACATCAAATTCACAATTTGGTTTGGCATCTTCGGTCGTAAACAAAGTTGCACCTCATAGAATTTCAGAATTTTACGGATATACACATCAGTCTGTTGTTAATGGATTTACAAACATAGGATATCCTACAACATCAGCATCCGGAACAATTACAATATACACTGCACCAAAAACATTCACATTAACAGTATTCGGAGGAGCATCTACTGGAGGAACTACAGGTAGTTTATATAGTAGCGGCGCAGGAACTGTTAGTAGAAGTGCTTCGGCGTACCAGACTCTTACTGGATTTCTAACTTTTTATAGTGTAGGTACATTTACATATACATTAACTGCAAGTTATACTGGAAACACTGCAGGTAATTATGTTCGATTTGATTAAAAATATAATATTTTATGTAATAATAGCATCTTATTTAATTAAAAGAAATATATATATAATAAAAAAATAAATATACAAACATGGCTTTACCATATAATGGAGCAATATCTTTAGGTGCTGTTAATACGGAACTACAAGGTGGATCAACAAATAAAAGTTTAGTGAATCTTTCACAACAAGTAGGAAAAACATCGCCGCATGGTCTTCAAGAATTTTACGGGTATACTAACAAATCAATTTCTTTTAGTAGTTATAGATCCGGTTCAGGAAGTTATTCAGGTACTGTTACTATTATCGGTGGAAGCATCAACTTTTCAGTAGCAGCTACAGTATACGGAACAGGTAGAGTTAACGCAAGTATGAATGTTAACGGAACCACTCGTTCAGTATCTAGAAACGTTTCAGGAACTGGATATTCAACATCTTTCGTATTAGGACCTGGTACATATTCATATTCTCTAACAGTTGGGATAATTTCTGGAAGTGGAAACGGTTCTATAGAAACTTCATGGGCATAATTTTAAACTAATTTATTAATTCTAAAATTCATTTAAATGAATATTACAGGAATTCATGTGTTCAAGGGAGTAAGTGAAAAATCTTACTCCGAACACATTTTATTGATTCAAACTCTTTCAGCAATTGAATGGAAGAAAAATGGACCAATACACTTATATACTACAGAGAAAGATTTGATCTTTTTTAAAAAAATGGGAATGGATGTTTTATATGATAATATAAACACTGAAGTTCTAGAACAACCAGACGAAATTTATTGGCCTCATTTTGGTGCGGCAACAAAAATGAAAGTTCTTGATTCTATTCAAGAATTTCCGGTTGCATTTATTGACAATGATTTAATTTATAAAGATAAATTAGATGATTCTGTCCTAAATTACGATATCACATATTTACATGACGAAGGAAGATTCTGGAGAAACTATCCCGATACGTCCTTGTTAGGTAAAAGAAGGGATTATCAATTTCCAGATATTCCAGAGCTTAACACATGTAATCCAATAAATGTTGGATTCTTTATTATGAACAATAAAGAACTAAAGGAAAAGTATTGTAAACTTGCGCTTGATTTCATGACCAATAATAAAGGACTTTCGACTTCGGTTAAATGGGCAAACCCTGACTTAAGAAAGTTTTGGAAGCCCCTATTTGCTGAACAGAGATTGTTATCTGCTGTTGTTGATAACGGAGGATTTACAAGAAATCAATTATTTCCATACACTTATTATGGAGACACTTGCAATTGGACGCATATCGATGGAAACGCTCGAATGACAAGTTCTACTCTATTTAAGATAGAAAAGTTTACGTGGTTTCATTTATGGGGAGAAAAAGTTGCTTATAAGAAAAAAGCATTTAAACCCCTTAAAATTATTATGTTCTATCAATTATTAAATGCTATATTTAATCTAGGAAGTACTGAATATTCACAAATAGCCTGGAATGTTATTTCATGGCTAGGAGAAAATGAATCTAATAAAGAATACAATATATGAAAATTGAAGTAGTAACTTTTGTGAATGCATCAACGAATCATGCACGAAAATATAAAAAATGTATAGAATCCCAGGAAGAATGGGCTGAATTACATGGAATGAAACATAGAGTTCTTGAATAT